>VFSX01000042.1:477500-507500 GCA_016618255.1 Chlamydomonas sp. UWO 241 | reverse complement strand
ATATTTCGTGCACGCACCCCCCACGCATGCATGCACGCACACACGCACAGATGCACCCTCCCACCCACGCACGCACGCCCCCCCCCCCCCAACACCCACAGCACGCCGCATCTCGCACGTCTGTGTCCAGTCCAACGCGGCCTGCAACCACAGGGCGGGCGCCAGCCACCACCAGCAGCGGCGGCAGAGGCGGAAGTGCGCTATCGCCAAGCACGCACACGCACAAGTCCACTGGTAGGTCTTACTGTGCTCTGTCACATGAACACTAGAACACTGTCACAAAAACACTGTAATATTAGTTGACAACCCTCACGTTGTAACCGTACGCTGTTTTTGGACCGTATTTCGAATGCATGGCACGAGAGCTGTGGCTGGCCGATTGGGACGTGGGGCGGCGCGTCAGACAGGTTACAGTTAAGGCTGTCTGCTAGGTGGTCTTGCATGGTTCAAATTCAAATCCTGGCGGTTACAGTGGGTGCCAAAAAATGTTTCTCGGGCAAATCTGGTATTTGAAACATGAACACGGTAGCAAAGCGCCACAACGTCAATGAGACGAAAGCGAGAAACACCCTGAGCAACAAACTGCGCTGAGACAAAAATCCCCCAAAGCCCTAACACCAAAAAGCCTCGGAGACAAAAAGATAGCCCCCAAAAGTCCCAAAGTAGATACAGAGCCAGAAACACCGGAGCGCGAAACCGAAAGCGATACAGGAAATCCCCTGCCCTTTAGCAACCGACCGAGCTCACACAAGGCTTGGGACAGGATGCAGTCACACAAGCACACACACACGCACACGCAACATCACACAGGCGGGACCCACACACACACACGCACGCACACATGCATGCCCTCCCCCCCCACACAGGCGGCAACGCCCGCGGCGAGGCGTGGGGCGGTTCACACGTTGTCGGCGGGCTTGAGAGTGTGCCATCAACGCACACGACCCGTTCCCTGCTGGGCACGCCAGGTGTGTGTTAGTGTTTGTGTGCGTGCCGGTGTGTAGCCGATTTTACAGTCCTTCGGGCGCCTTTGATGTCGAATTTTACCCATACCAGTGTGTGTGTGTGTGTGTGTGTGTTTGTGTGTGTGTGTGTGTGTGTGTGTATGAATGTGCGTTTGAGAGTGTGCACGCGCACTCACACACACCCTGCCTGTGAAGAGGCACGGGTGCGGGCCCACAGCCTGTTTCGGTTCATCCCTCGCTCCAAGGAGGCCGATTTAGATGAGCAGATGCGGGAGTTCACAATCCTCGGCCAAGCCAGGAGAACCCCACGTTCTGGCACGAGATGGCTGACATCCTTGTCGTCTGTTCTGAGACACGCACCACGTGTACAGCAGTCATGATGGCAGATGGCATGCTCGGGTTTGAATTCCGACAGCCGCCGGCCTCTTTCCTAGGGGTTTAAAGCGCCACCAAAGGCGTCCGACGGACTGTAACATCGACGACGCGCTCTCACATTAACACACATCTCTACAGGAACTGCTGGCGGCCTGTTCGATGGCAATGAGGCAGTGGCCGCTAAGGAGGAGATGCCCCCCCCCACACACACACACATGCGCCCCCCCCCCCACGCTCACGCACGCGCACACACACACCAGTTGATGCACGCACGCGCACACACACACCAGTTGATGACGCCCTTTGATGACGCCAACCTCGTAAGACACACTGTCAATCCCCCCCCCCCCCCTCCTCCCCCCCTTCCCACACACATGCGCCCCCCCCCCCCCACGATCACGCACACACACACACACACCAGTTGATTACGCCCTTTGATGACGTCAACCTCGTAAGACACACTGTCAATCCCCCCCCCCCCCCTCTCTCCTCCCCCTTCACACACATGCGCCCCCCCCCCGATCACGCACACACACACACACACCAGTTGATTACGCCCTTTGATGACGCCAACCTTGTAAGACACACTTTCCCACACACATGCACCCCACACACGCGCTCACGCACACGCACACATACACACCAGTTGATTACGCCCTTTGATGACGCCAACCTGTAAGACACACTGTCAATCTCCCCCCCCCCCTCCGCTTTCCCACACACAGGCACCGTCGACGACGATGAGGCAGTCGCCGCTGGGGAGGAGCTTCCGCCGTGGGCGCAGAAGCTGATGGCGCGGCAGTCGGCGCTAGAGAAAATCAATGACACGCTCTAACATTAACACACGCCTCGACAGGAACTGCTGGAGGCCTGTTCAATGCCAGTGAGGCAGTGGTCGCTGGGAAGGAGATGCCCCCCCCCCCCCACCCACACATGCGCCACACACACACGCTCATGCACACGCACACACACACCAGTTGATGACGCCATTGATGACGCCAACCTCGTAAGCCACACCATTGATGACGCCAACCTCGTAAGCCCCACCACTGATCCCCTTTCCCACACACAGGCACTGTCGATGACGATGAGGGAGTGACCGCTGGGGAGGAGCTTCCGCCATGGGCGCAGAAGCTGATGGCGCGGCAGTCAGCGCTAGAGAATGCGCGCGGGGCAGGTGGGTGGTCCTATCTATGTCTGTCGATCTTATTTGAACCACAATCCTACTCCAATGCCTGCAACGCACCGGCCTCCCTTTCACGTATTCACCCCCCCCCCAAACACCCACACCCACACCCACACCCACACCCACACCCACACCCACACTCACACCCACGCACCCAAACACACACATGCTCCCACCCACCCCCCACGCAGATGCGGCCCTGATGCGACAGCTGCAGCAGCAGGTCACTCAGATTGAAGCAGGCGTGAAGCGCGCCGAGCGCGCACATACCCACCCACACGCACACACCCGCCCACGCCCACATCCCCCCCCCTCTCCACCACACCACCCACACGCAGATACAGCCCTCGTGCGTCAGCTGCAGCCGCAGGTCGAACAAGTTGAGGCAGGCACCCACCCACACACCCATACACCCACCCAAACACCCACATGCCCCCCCCCCCCCCCCCACCACACCACACACACGCAGACGCAGCCCTGATGCGACAGCTCCAGCGGCAGGTCACTCAAGTTGAATCAGGCGTGAAGCGCGCCGAGCGCGCCGCAAAGGACGCGTCGGCGGCCGCGGCCGCGGTGGACGTGCGGTGCGCAAAGCTGCGTGCGTCCGACGAGAAGCGGTGAGTTGCGTTTTGTGTGTGTGTGTGTGTGTGTGTGTGTATGTGTGTGTGTGTGTGTGTGTGTGTGTGTGTGTGTGTGTGTGTGCGGACGCGTGTGTGCGCGTGCGCGCGCGCGTGCGCGTGCGCGTGCGATTTTCCGGATGCCGACGCTCGGCCTGGAGCGCCCGCATCTGGAGCGCCAGATGACGTTCCAACCCCTGATCCGTTCTGTTTCAACCCAGTGGTTAGCTAAAGTGGGAAACCCATCCCACCAGGGGTCAAATCCCATTAGAAGCATCTCTTTTTGGGCTGGAACACTTTTAGGCAAGTCAAAATCCAAAAGAAATCCTCGCCGAGCTGCTGCAAATCCCTGTTTTGCTGGCTCAGTGCGTCCAGAATCACGTTTTTTCTTTCTTTCTTAGGGGCAGCTTAAGGCTTGAAGTTTTATCTTGACAGGTGTGCCGACGACATCCAAAACGAGGGTCACTTTGAGGTCGCTCTCGACGATGGGGTCACTGCTACTGAGCCGGTCTTTGTGGTAGATGAGGACAACGCCTGGGGGCGGCCACGCACGAGCGCGCAGAGGGCGCAGGCGACTGAAGTATATATCTATAAGTTCTACTTGGAACTACTCAAGAGGAGTTCTTAAGATTAAGAGCATACCGAATAAACACGCTTTGTACATATAAACAGATTAGCAACGGGAATGAGCAGGCTTTGTGATGGGTTAATGAAGAGAGGGAGACGTAGGAAGAGAGAGAGGCACAGAGCGGACACAGGGCAGTCAAAAACAAAAAAGTCAACACTTTTTCACACTTCCAGACGGCCAGCCAGACCCCCGTCCGGTCTTCCGGATGCCTTCGCCAGACCCCGTCCGATTTTCCGGATCCCAGCCGCCCCCCCCTGTACGGCCCTGGTATGTGTGTGTGAGCGTGTGTGTGTGCGTGTGTGTGTGTGTGTGTATGTGTGTGTGTGTGTGTTTGTGTGTGTGTGTTTGTTGCCGAGCGTGCCGCAAAGGATGCGTCGGCGGCCGCGGATGCGGTGGACGCGCGGTGCGCAAAGCTGCGAGCGTCCTTCGGGAAGCGGTGAGTTGCACGTGTGTTTGTGTGTATGTTTGTGTGTGTGTGTGTGTGCGTGTGTGTGTCTGTGGGGTGGGTGGGTGAGTGGGTGGGTGCTTGTGTGTGTTTGATTCGCACGTTTCTGTAGGGCTGTTCGTGCAGGAACAGACTCGTTTGATGTGCCGACGGCTGCGGCAACAACGGGGAAGTTTGCATTCCCCATATTTTCTTCTTGAGCTGCTGCTGCTGCTGCTGCTGCTGCTGCTCCAAGTAACTTATTCCCCAACATGCCAACACGGCCGCAGGCACGACACGGCTGCCAAGGTGGCGGTAGCAGCTACAGAGGCGGCGTCGTTGATTGTTTAAGGCATATATTCTTCTTGTACTGCTGCAGCAACGGTTGTTGACCCAAGTAACTTATTTCCCAACATGCCGATGTGCCCGCAGGCACGACGCGGCTGCCAAGGCGGCAGCGGCAGCTACGGAGAAGGCATCATCACAGGCGGGTGCAGCGCGCGCCGCTGCCGCCGCGGCCGCAGCCTCTGCCGCGGGCGCGCAGGTGTGTTTTTTGCGCGTGCACCCAAACACGCAAGCGCATGCGCACGCACGCGTGTGCGTACGCATGCGCACGCGCACACGCACACACGCACGCACTCATGCGCGCATGCAAGCACACCACACACGCGTACATCAACCTAGCAGATGCCATGCCAGGGGTCTAATTTTCACAGCTTGTGGCCTGTTCCCTAAGGTCCCATGCGCCATCACAGGCGTCAGACATACCGTGGTACCGGTTTGCCCTGCCGCCACTTTTATAAAGGGGGTAATTGTTAAGAAATTTTGTGCCTTGCCGTTTTTTCTCGTTTTTTCCGTTTTGACGTCACTTATGGCATTTTTTGACTTTTTCGGCAATATTTTTAAGAAATCGACTTTGCCGCGACGTTTTCCGAATTATTTAATCGGCAAGGCAAAGCGGTCCTACGGTAGGGGACCCATACTGTTAACACGACCACTCACACGTGCAGAAGGCGGCTGCATCGGCAGTGGATGCCGGTGAGCGCGCGGCGGCTGCGGTGGCGGCGCTGGAGGGTCAGCTTGGGGAGCTGGAGGCTCTGGGAAGGTGTGTGTGTGTGTGCGTGTGTGTTTGTGTTGTGTGTTGTGTGTTGTGTGTTGTGTGTGTGTGTGTGTGCGCATGTGTGTGTGTGTATGTGCGTGTGTGTGTGTGTGTGTGTGTATGTGTGTGTGTGTGCGTGTGTTTGTGTTTGTGTGTGTTCACATTTGAGCTGCCGTGTCCTCAGCATATGTGCCCCGCCGCCTCGCGCACTGCCGCGCTCCAGACCCAGCTCTCGCGCACTGCCGCGCTCCAGACCCAGCTCTCCTCACTGCCCCCCCCCCCCTTCACAACAGCTATGAGACCCTCCTCCCCACCCCCCCACCACCGACCCCACTCCCTTTGACACAGGGACACCGCTTATGCTGTCACCGCCGCCTCCGACTCTGCTGCCGCCGCTGCCGCGCGCACATCTGTGCTCGAGTCTCAGCTCTCCTCAATGCAGCGCGTTGTGACGGCAGCGGCAGCGGCAGCGCCCGCAGCTGCAGCACAGCTGGCTCAGGTCAGTATTGTTTTTGAAGTTACACTCATGTGGGGTGCATCTTCAAGCAGCGTATTCGACCGTGCTCGACGTATAGCGCCCTAGCACTACAGACACAGACTGTAATATCCATCATCATCATCATCACAGACGGGTGGCTGGCTCGTGGTGTGGGGCTGTGCTCGCTCCTGTGCCTGCACCACTATTTCAACAAGCACCCCGCAGATGTGAATATCTGGGGTGAGAAGGGCCGATTTGAGCCGGCGTGTGTGTGTGTGTGTGTGTGTGTGTGTGCGATTGCGCAAGCGTACACCCCAAAACTGCGAAGATTGTCATATGGTCACTGGTTCGCCCCCAAAATCGACTACTGCGGGGTGAGATGGTCAAGTTGGCGGTGAGGCTCAGGGCGAGCCGTCATTTCCCCAAGGTCCTTAGCGGAAACACTGGCCCGTGCAATACCCGCAGCTCATGCCCCTCTCCCCCCCCCCCCCTTGCGCAGATTGCTGCATCGATCGATGCCGTGGAGGCAAAGGTTGCGCGGATGCAGGTGTGTTTGTGTGTGTGTGTGTGTCATAGCACCTTTTCGTGTGTATGTGTGAGTCACGCTTCTGAACGCTCTGGAGTGCCGCGTTTTGGCCTGCCCAGCCCGCAACTCATGTTGACCTCGACCCCTGCCGTGACCCCACCCTGACCTCTCCCGATGACGTTTCTCACTGCAGGCGCGGGGCGCGGAGCAGGATGAGCTGGGCAGCAGCGGCGCCGGCGAGCTGTCAGCGCTGAAGGTGCGAGGTGGCTTCTGACGTACCACTTTCCCAACGCCTGATGCGGCGGTTTGGACAAAACCACGGCGACGCCTAAGGCGATCATGGGTGCGCCTCAGGCGGCACCTCAGGCGGTCGGCGCGCCTGATGCGCCACCTCAGGCTTTGTGAATGTGGTAGGGCAGGTGCGGGGCGCGGAGCATGCAGGATGAGCTGGGCAGCAGCGGCGCCGGCGGGCTGTCAGCGCTGAATGTGCAAGGTGGCTACTGCCCTACCACTTTCTCAGCGCCTGATGCGGCGCCTTCACTTATGCGGATCAGGCGGCGCCACTGGCGCGCCTATACCGCCTGAGGCGCACCCCAACCGCCTGAGGCGTTGCCTCAGGCGCGCCACCTGAGACGCCCACCACCGCCTGAGGCGCACCCGGACCGCCTCAGGCGTCACGACCGCCTTGACTTGCGTGCCTCAGACGTTGGGGCTGTGGTAGGGCTGTTTGGCTGCCAGCTGTCTACCAGCCAGCTCCTTGTTGACGCAGGGCAGCTACTGCCTATCTAACGGGTGGCTGCCAGCTGGATACCAGGTAGATTTGAGCTACTAGCAATCACCTTGTGTCTAGCTAATGGCTGCTGGTGAGCTGTCAGCGCTGAAGGCTGGCTACCGGCTAGCTCCTTGATGATGCAGGCTAGCTGCTGGCTAGCTACCAGCTAGCCACCAGCTAGCCACCAGCTTGCTGCCAGCTTCTACCGACCACCTTATTTCTAACTAAAGGCTGGCGGCTGGTGTCTAGCTGCCAGCGCCGAAGGTGCGCGGTTGCTTCTGTTTCGCCGCCGGCTGGCTTCCAACTAGCTCCCTGATGATGCAGGCTAGCTGCTGGCTAGCTACCGAATAACTGCCAGCTACGTACCAGCTATCTGCCAGCTTCTACCTACCACCTGCAGTCTAGCTAAAGGCTTGCTGCCGGTGTCTAGCTGTCAGCGCTGAAGGTGCGAGGTTGCTACTGCCCTACCACATTCCCAGCGCCTGATGCGGCGCCTTGAACCGCGCGGATCAGGCGGCGCCTCAGGCGCGCCGAGACTGCCTGAGGCGCACCCCGACCGCCTGAGGCAGTCAACGCCGAAGGTGTGCGATGGCTTCTGTTTTGCCGTCGGCTGGCTACCAGCTAGCTCCTTGATGATGCAGGGTAGCTGCTGGCTAGCTACTAGATGGCTACTGTCTAGCCACTTGCTATCTATTAGATCCCGGCTAGGTATCGGCTTGCTTATGGCTTGCTGCTGGCTAGCTACAGACTGGCTAGAAGCTAGCTACCAGGTGATGATGATGATGGATCTTACAGTCTGTGTGACACCAGTAATGATGTATAAGACCGGTGTCGGCGCTAGCGCCCGACACCTTAAACTCAGTTTCAGTGGGAAACTGGCTGGCTACCTGGTAGGGGTGAGGGTTAACCCCCACACGCGCGCACGCACTGGACCTAGACAGGACACTGGGCCCCCAGATCCACCCTATACCACCCAGGTAGTGACAGCAACGCATTGTTGGTGTGCGCCTGTGTTCTACTACTAGTCCCGCCGCCGCCATTGGCTCCAGCAATCTCCTCCATGCCCGCCAGCAATCTCCTCCACGCCCGCCAGCAATCTCCTGTATGCCCGCCAGCAATCTAGCAATCTCCTGTATGCCCGCCAGCAATCTCCTCCAGCAATCTCGTCCATGCATGGGCGCCGCCATGCGATCTCCATGCGCCGCGCCGCGCTCCATGCGCGCCAGCACCCGTACCACCCGCCTCATTCCCGTTCTTTAGCCATTCCCCGTGACACCTATGGCTGATCCTTGTTCCGCCGTCCCCTTTGGCATCTGTAACCCGTCCCCCGTCCCCTTTGGCATCTGTAACCCGTATCCTCTCCCTGTCCCCTCATGTGCCGTTCTTCTGGTGGGGCCTCGCCTCGCCCCATGCCGCACGGCTAGTGTATTGATTGCTGCGCCATCTATAATCTGCGCCTTGGGGCAGGGAACCCCTGCGCCACAACCTCCTCACAAAGCCTAGCCGCATGTGCCTCGCTTCCCATGTTTCTCAATTTGTCGCCATCCGCTTCCATGCTGCCGCCTGCAATCTCCTCCACGCCCGCGAGCAATCTCCTCCATGCCCGCCAGCAATCTCCTCCATGCATGCACGCGCAGAGCGCCGCCATGCAACCCCCATGCGCCGCGCGCGCCATGCGCGCGCCGCGCCCGCCAGCTCCCGTAGCCTCATTCCCCGTTCTCTACCCATGTGCCGTGACGCATTAGCCTTGTCCGCCGTCCTCTGGCATGCATAACCCGTAGCCTCATCCCCGTTCTTAGCCGCCATCTCCATTATGGTGCCCGCCCGCTGGTGGGGCCTCGCCTCGCCCCATGCCGCACGGCTGGTGTATTGATTGCTGCGCCATCTATAATCTGCGCCTTGGGGCAGGGAACCCCTGCGCCACAACCTCCTCACAAAGCCTAGCCGCATGTGCCTCGCTTCCCATGTTTCTCAATTTCTCGCCATCCGTCTCTCTCTTCCATCCAGGCACAGTAAACCATTAGGAGCCGCAATCTGCTTGAGTTCCGATCGTTGTGAGAGGGGGTGCATGCTCGCCGCAATTCTCGCCATCGTGCATCGTGCTCTCCATCGTACCGCTGCCCCATCTGCCACATAGCCTCGCCCCATCAGGACCAGTTCATCAGTAGCGCTGTGCGTCACAGCCGCTCAGGGTAAATTTCCAGATTTTCAGCCGCCCAGTACCAAGCGCAGTTGTCCCGGTTGTCCGCCATCGAGCGGCGCCAGGGCGGGAGCCCCTGGCGAAGAGCTTATCAGGTAGCTTATCAGGTAGCTACCTCCTGCTAGCTACCACCTGCTTGCTAGCTCCCGGCTGGCTAACGGTCAGCTACCTGCAAGGTATGAGCTAGCTTCCGGCCATCTACCAGCTAGTTGCCAGCTGGGAGCCAGTGCACATACGCAGCGCAACCCTTGAATCACAACCTTCACCCTTCTGCTGCTTCACAGGTTGCGGTTACTAACATGGAGGCGCAGCTTTCTGCTCTTGATGCATACATCGCCGAGCACACAGCACAGGTGAGGGAAGTAGAGGGAGACAGAGTTGTGTTTGTGTGTTTGGGCTGTGCATGGTTGTGGGGCACAGTGGCGGTCGTGGTGGAGGCAACGCTCCAGGTGCTGCATGCGTGCGTTTCTGAGCACTTATGTCGTTGCGCATGCTCAGGTCCAGCAGTCAGCAAAGGCCAATGCCGAAGTACCCTGGGCCACGTGCACACAAGCACACACACCCACTGGTGCTGCGCCAGCGCACCCAACGCACGCATGCTGATTTTCCCCATGCTCAGGCCGAGCAGGCTGCAGGGGCATCGGCCAAGCAGCTGCTGGGCCACGTGCACACGCGTGCAGCCACGCAATGCACACTGCACACACAGCATGTGATGATCACACCGCATCCAATGCGCTCTCCACATCTTGCCCGTACGCAGGCCCAGCAGGCTGCAGGGGCATCGGCCGAGCAGCTGCTGGGCCACGTGCACACGCGCGCAGCCACGCAATGCACACTGCACAAACCCCATGTGATGATTACACCGCATTCGATACACACACCGCATCTCGCCGGTGCGCAGGTCCAGCAGTCAGCAGCGGCATCAGCCGAGGATATGCCGAGCCGCGTGCACATGCTTGCAGCCACACAGTGCACACAGCTCGCACATCAGGTGATGATTACACCGCATCCAATGCACACAACGTATCTCGCCCGTGCGCAGGTCCAGCAGGCATCAGAAGCATCGGCTGAGGAGCTGCTCGGCCACGTGCAGTCGCTCCATGCAGAGCACGCGCAAGCGCTGGCTCAGGTCCAGCAGCAAGTCAAGCAGCAGGCGCAGCAGCTGGCTCAGGCGCAGGCGGCAGAGCAGGCGCTGCAGCAGGAGCAGGCGGCAAAGAAGCGGCCGGGATCCCGGGCGCCATCAGAGCTCAAGGCGGCGAGTGCGGCCAAGCCGTCGGCGCAGGCGCCTCCTCCCAAGCTACCCTCCCGCCTCTCGTCCGGCGCTCTGGCTGGCGCGCCTGCTGCTGCTGACTCAGGCGCTGACTCAGCAACAGCGGCGGCAGCAGTCGCAGCGGTGACGGATGTGGCTTCCCGGCTGGACGCCCTCGGGGCGCAGGTCGCGGCGTTGGAGGCGAATGCACGCGCTGCCGCTTCTGGTGCTGGCGCTGACGCTACAGCGGCAGGCGCTGATGTTGTCTTGTTGCATCGGGTCGCCACGCTGGAGGCCGACGTGCAGGCGCTGGCGAGCGCCGCCGGCGCTGCGCCCTCGGTTGGATCTGCAGGCTCAGGCAGTTACGCCGCTGTGGCGCAGCGAGTCGCCACACTGGAGGCTGACATGCAGGCCCTGGCAAGCGCCACAAGCGCCGCGCCCACCGTTGGAACTGGCGCAGGCGCAGGTGCAGGCAGTGACGCCGCCCTGACGCAGCGACTCGCCGTGCTGGAGGCCAACATGGTGACGCAGGTGAGCGCCGCCGGCACTGCTGCTCCTGCCGCTGCAGCTGCTCTCACTGCAGGCGCCGATGGAGCCCTGGCGCAGCGAGTGGCCACGCTGGAGGCCGACGTGCAGGCGCTGGCGAGCGCTTCCGGCGCTGCTGCTCCTGCCGGTGCTGCTCCTCTTTCTGCCGGCGCAGACGCA
This sequence comes from Chlamydomonas sp. UWO 241, assembly GCA_016618255.1. Lineage (NCBI taxonomy): Eukaryota > Viridiplantae > Chlorophyta > Chlorophyceae > Chlamydomonadales > Chlamydomonadaceae > Chlamydomonas > Chlamydomonas priscui. The sequence goes on along the minus strand of VFSX01000042.1, from coordinate 496,276 downwards.
GCCATGGCGCAGCGAGTGGCCACACTGGACGCCGACATGGAGGCACTGGCGAGCGCCGCCGGCTCTGCGGTCGCCAACTCAGCGTCGATGAGCAGCGCGCTGGCTGATGTGTTTCAGCGGGTCGAGGAGCTGGAGGAGGCTCTCGGTGCCGTCTCAGGTGGGTTTGTTTTCTGTTTGATGTGTGCTGTCTGTTTTGTGTTCAAGGGAGGGGTGTTGGGCAGGTGTTGGGGAAGTGTGCATGGAGATGGGTAGTGCACATGGAGGCATTGCATGCATTGCGTGCGCCATTGATGCGTCTTCGATAAGTGACTTGGCAGTGTCGGTGGGTGGTGTGCGCGGCTGTGATGACGGGGTGGTCCGTGGTCCGGCTGGGGTCTAGGGGGCTGCTACCAAGCTGAGAAGTGCCCAACATTTGACGTTGACATGCATCACGGCATTCGCACACACACAGGCGGCAACGCAGCTGGCAGTTCCGCACGCGCGGCGTTTGCTCAGCTGTCGGCCCAGCTTCAAAACCTGGAGGCCGCACTCCATGCACTCACCTACTCTTCTCTTCATGTGCAACGAGCGGCGTCCAACATAGGTCAACATCACTCATCACACATTCACACACACCCAGGTGGAGTTGCGGTTGGAGGCGACGCACACGCGGCGATTGCTCAGCTGTCTGCCCAGCTCCAAAACCTCGAGGCCGAGCTGCACGCAGGGCTCGGAGAGGCGAATGCTCTGGCAGCAGACGCGGGCGCAGAGGTGGGGCGGGGAGCCAGTTACTGCGGCCATGCATCTGGGGATCTGCCCTGAAACGCGCGCAACGTCCCTGTCTCCTTATCCCATGCTGACCCATGCTGTTATGCTGCCGCTATTCAGTGCCGCTGAGCAGTGCTCCCTCTGTCGTTCCCCCCACATTGGTATTTGCAGGCTGCGGGCGAGGCAGCTGCGCACATTATGACCCTCATAGCGGAGCTCGGCGCAAACGTGCAGCGGCTGTCGCAAGCAGCTGAGGAGTCTGATGCGGCTGTGGCCAAGGTGAGCGGGATGATGGCATGCAGCAGCGCAAAGGACACAAGGGGGTAACTCCACAGGGAAAGACACATTCTAGTATGATGAAGTGGGCTTGAGTGTGTTTGGTGCAGCAGCTGTCGCAAGGAGCTGAGGGGCCGGATGCGGCAATCACATAGGCATGACGGATGGTGGCAGGCAGCCCGGTCTTCAACCAGTATCTGTGATGCACAATTATGCCAACTGTGCCATCTCCTCCCCTTCCTCCACAGTTGGTGGCACAGCAGCAGGAGTCCCTTGGCCTGTGTGTGCCACTTGCTGAAGGGCATTGGACCTTTGCATAGTATTCAAACTCATTTGGCATCATCCAGACCCCCCCACCCCAGCCCAGACGCCCCAACATCACACGCAAATCCTGTCCTGCCCCCTCAACTCCCTACTCTCTCCTCATGCCAGGTGGCGCAGCAGCAGGAATCCCTGAGCCTGCGCGTGCCACCCCACGCCCCAACCAAACCCTCCACCGCTGCCTGTGTTATTCCTCATCGATACTCTGTCTGTCGAGCATCAAACACGACTCACACAACCGACAACATCATTAACTCTCCGACTGACCACCAACCCAAAATGATCCCATTGGTAGGTGGCGCAGCAGCAGGAGTCCCTGAGCCTGCGCGTGCCGCTCGCCGCGATGGGCAGCCAGGCTGCAGCAGCCGTGACAACTGTCGGCAACGAAGAAGCTATGCGGAAGCTGCGCGCAGAGGTAGCAGCGCTGGCGGCGCGGCTGGATGCTGGAGGCGAGTCAAATTTTCCGCCCATGCGGCCGTCGCGTGTGTTCCTTGTTTGGGTTCCTCGTTTACATGAACACGACACGTATACGCACATATACACCATTGGTCCCTGGGAAGGATTTTAGCATTTTTTGCCGGCCCCATCAACTTTGACCGCTCATACCAGGCACAATACACAGCGGGTATTCATGCAACGCATGCCGTTGGGCTGCTCTCGGCAAGAGCTTTCCAACGCACCGCTCCACGCCCTCTCCCACCAAGTGGGAGGTGTTTTTCTGGGAAATGGGAAATCCGGCTCGGAGCGGTATATATACCGTATACGGCTCGCAGGGGAATCACTGAGTATATTATACTCACAGACGATGGCCCGAACTCAAGGAGAGGTTTGACGGACTGGAGCGGCAACACACACACACACACACACACACACATGCGCACGCACGCACGCACGCACACACGCACGCACGCACACACGCACGCACACACACACGCACACACACACGCACACACTCAGGTGGTGGCAGCAGCGACGCAATGCGCGAGCTGCAGGAGAAGGTTGGCGAGCTCGAGCAACAACACACACACACACACACACGCACACGCACACGCACACGCACACGCACACGCACACGCACACGCACACGCACACGCACACACACACACTCAGGCGGCGGCAGCAGCGACGCGGTGCGCGAGCTGCAGGAGAAGGTCGATGGGCTCGAGCGGCAGGTGGCTCACAGTGGAGCTGTCGTTGCCCCGCTGATTGAGCGACAGGTACAGAAACCTAAGCGCTTGCTGCTACAAACATCACGATCCCTCTCCTGCCCGACCGCAGCCCCATTGTCTGGTCCGCGCAAGTGAATGCGGGCAGAACGCCTGAGGCAGTGGGGTGTGTGTCGGGCGGTGGTGGATGCCTAAGGGGGTCGGGGTGTTGCCTGAGGCGGTCGGGTTGGCGCCTGAGGCGGCGCCTGAGGCGATCAGGGGTGCGCTCCAGGCGGCGCCTCAGACGGGCGGCGCCGCCTGATCCGCGCACGTAAATGCGCCGCCTGAGGCGCCGCCTCAGGCATTGGGAATGTAGTAGGGCTGGCACTCCCAGCCATGTGCAGAGCATGATGGTCCAGAACCGCCCTTGAAAACGGCCTGCAAACACCAACACGCACAAAATCACACACAACACGCAGGTGCACAACATGTTGCGCCAGATGTTGCGCCAGTCGACCACACGCAACATGGTGGTCGCATCCATTGAGCCCTCTTATGAGACAAAACAACGTACACTTCACCCCCCCCATCCACCCCCACCCCCCCCAAAATAACCTTGGAATGCCCACACAACACAGGTTCAAAACATGTCGCGTCAGATGTCGCGCCAGTCGACCTCGCGCAACCTGGACCGCGCGGCCTCGAATGCAGCTCTGCATGAGGACACGATCGGCCCTCTCAAGCAGCAGGTGGGCTGTCGTGAAAACACTAGGGGCCCACCAGAGCCTTCTTGACTCTTCTTGACTTGACTTTTCTAAAAGCGTTCACATGGCGTGCAGCACATGCAGAGGTGCCTTATGTGGTGACAGGTATGGGGAGGACTAGGGGGGCTTCAGCGGCAGCGCCACAGGAGGACTCGCTGGGCCTTCTCATGCAGCAGGTTGTCTGTCATAAAAACACTCTACAGTCCGTTATGTTGATGTGTCCAAGGGCGATCACATGGCATGCAGCACATCTGATTTGACCCAGCGGTGTCCCATGTGGGGGAGCGGGGGGGGCGGGGGCATCAGCTGCAGCGCTACAGGAGGACACGATTGGCCCTCTAAAGCAGCAGGTAGGTCAGAAGACTTTGAATTCACACCTGCGAGGCCCTTGCCCTCGCAGCATGCCCTACCACATTCCCAACGCCTGAGGCAGCGCCTCAGGCGTCCCAGTCACTTGCCCGGATCAGGCGGCGCCTCAGGCGCTCCGACCGCTTGAGGCGCCGCCTCAGGCACAACCACGACCGCCGCAAGCGCCCACCACCGCCTGGGGCGCACCCCGAATCGTCTCAGACGATGTGAACGCATTCACTTGCGCGGATCAGATGTTTGGATTTTTGTATGGATGTGTCAAGATTTTGACACAATGAGCCAGCAGTGTAGACTACGTCACAGCATCACAGTCCGGGCTCCCGCCTTTCCAAAATCCTATCGTCTGATCCGCGCAAGTGAATGGGATGCCTGAAGCGCCTCCTCAGGCATTGTGAATGGGGTAGGGCCTTATCCCTCACCCAACTTGTAGAACATCTGGCTGCTCGCAAGGCAGAAGACCACGCAGCAAGCGTGGCGGTAGTCACGCCGTGATCACCGCCAAACCCTGGCGCCTGATCTGATGACGGTCGCTTCATCTCTCGCTGATCAGAGACGTCCCATATCATGTATGGGATGAATGAAACCCCTCATGATCCCTTGTCCCCAGACAGAGAGGTGGGCAAGCTGGCTGCACGCGAGGCAGGCGACCACGCAGCGAGCATGGCAGCAAGCGCAGCAGCGGAGGCGGCATGGGCAAATCCCGGACCCCGGTCCCGTGTCCCGATGATGATGCATTATGCCTGACACAGGTGGACGAGCTGGCTGCTCGGCAACAGAAGGACCATGCGGCTAGCATGCGGCGAGCGCGGCAACGGTGGTGGCGCACCACCAGCACTGGCACAACAACACCCCCACCGACACCCCCAACAAAACCCACACTTTGTAATGCCCAGTTATAACCGTTGGTTGTGTGTTCACCGCACACAGGTGGACGAGCTTGCTGCTCGGCAGGAGAAGGACCATGCAGCGAGCATGGCGGCGAGCGCCGCAGCAGTCGCAGAGATTGCGGCAGCGGTGTCGCCGATGAAGCAGCAGCTCCAGGAGCTGGTCACGCGCCAGGTGCGCATATTTCATCATCAGTGCACAATCGATTTGCATTCGATTCGCATCCGATTTGCAAGTTTTTGCGAGAGTGCAGAGATTGAGCGGTTTTCTGGCATGCAGGCAAGCATTGGCACTCTCCTCCTCTTACAGCTGAAAACACCAAACGTCTTGCCTGACCGCGCTAGGGTGCGGAGATTGAGCACTTGTCCGACGCCAAGGCGAACGGGGGCACTCCCTTCGCTACCACCACGACTTATGTTGGCACACTCCACCGTTGTTTCCCCACTCTTGCATTGCAGGCTCGCCAGAGTGCAGAGATTGAGCGCTTATCCGGCGTGCATGCTAGCGCGCGCAGTCTCCTCCCAGTGCTGAAACACCCCAATGTGTGCCTGCCTCGGCAGGCACGCCAAAGTGCGGAGACTGGGCACGTATCCAGCTTGCAGGCCTCCCCTTGTGTTGGGCGTTACCGTGCCTAACAGAACTAGGCACTCCAATGTTTGCCCGCCCGCGCAGGTGCGCCAGGCTGCGGAGATTGAGCGCGTGTCCGGCGTGCAACGAACGGGGGCACTCCCTTTGCTACCAACACGACTTGCGTTGACACACTCCACCGTACTTTCCCCACTCTTGCATTGCAGGCGCGCCAGAGTGCGGAGATTGAGCGCTTATCCGGCGTGCATGCGAGCATGGAGTCGCTACAGGAGCGCGTGGCTGTGCAGGTTGGTTACTCCTAGGGGTGTACTCTTATATATGTGTTCTCTTGGTTACTCCTAGGAGTGTACCCCTATATACGTGTGTGTGAGCAAAACATGTGTGCGAGTGTGTGTGCGCAAGTGTGTGTGCGCGAGCAGGTGCGGGTGAGGGAATGTGAGTGAGTGTGTGTGAGTGATCGAGCGAGCTTGGGTGTGCACGCGTGTGTGTGCCTGTGCGTGCTGCGAGCGTGTTGTGCGGGCGAGCCTGCATGTGCGAGCCTGTGTGCGTGAGCGTGTGCGCGCGAGCGTTTATGAGTGAGCTTGTGTGTTTGGAAGTGCTTTCGCGCACGTGTGCAAGCGGATGTGTGCGAGCGTGGGCGAGCGAGCAGGCTTCTGCGATTGATCGCGTTGGTCGTGTGCGAGCGTGCGTGCGTATACCAACACATGTGAGTGGATGTTAACCCGACCAATATATCACAGGCAGCGCAGATCACCAAAGCGGTCTCGGTATGTATTGTCACGCCCACACGCATGGTCTTTCTCACACGCACTGTCTTTCTCACGTGTACACACACTCACACACACACACACACGCATACACAAACGCACACACACACACACACACACACACACACATACATACATACATACATACATACATACATACATACATACATACATACATACATACATACATACATACATACATACATACATACATACATACATACATACATACATACATACATACATACATACATACATACATACATACATACACAAACGCACACACACACACACACACACACACATACACAAACGCACCCCAGGCAGAGCAGGCAGCCAAGGCGGTGCAGCTATATGTGCGTGTGGACGGAATTGAGGCAACGGTGTCACAGGTGTGTGTGTGTGTGTGTGTGCGTGTGTGTGTGTGTGTGTGTGATTGTGTGATTGTGTGTGTGTGTGTGTGTTTGTGTGTTTTGTATATGCATGTGTGTGTGTGTGTGCGTGTGTGTGCGTGTGTGTGTGTGTGTGTGTTTGAGTGTGTGTGTGTTTGTGTGTGTGTGTGTGTGTTCTTGTGACATACCGACAGTTTCCTGTGGCTCGATGTGGATATTTGCTGCATCATGCATCCCCCCATCTCACAAATGCACACACACACACGCACGCGCACACACACACACGCAAGACTGCCAAATCGACCACCACCACACAACTCACACGCACATGTACGCTAAAAAAGCACACACACACACACACACGTCCACGCATATGTCCCAAGCAGAGCAGACACGGGTCAAAACCCTAGAGCAGCAGCTTAACACACACACACACACACACACACACACACACAGGCAGCGCAGGCAATGCAAGCGTCCCAGGCACGGGTCGAAGTCCTGGAGCAGCAGATTACGTTTGTCGCAGGGCAAGCAGACGCAGATATCGGAGACATCGCAGGTTCGACGCAGGGAAATTGTAGGGAGTGTGAGGAGGGGTGTGGATGGTTGTCAGAAATGTGGGAGGGGTCGAAATCCGCGTGTGGAGCCACGAGAGCGGCGCCGCCTCCGCCGCTGCCGTCTCTGAAGTGGCTGTGCATTCTTGGGGGGGAGGGGGGGGGCAGCCACACCTTCCCACCCCCCACACTACTGCACACACACGCACACAAACACGCACGCAAACACACAAACACAAACACACACATCCACACGCACGCACGCGCACACACAACGCAGCGCAAGTGTCAAGCCTAGCGAGCGGCGCGGCTTCCGCCGCTGCTGTCTCTGACCTGGCAGTGCATTTTGGGGGGAAAAAGCCACACCTATCCAACCCGCACAGCATTGCACACACACACACACACACAAACACACACACACACACACACACACACACACACACACACACGCGCGCACGTGCAAACACACACGTGCACGCACACACACACACACACATACACACACGCACACACGCGTGCACACCTCCCCACGCACGCACACACACACAACGCAGCTCGCGTGTCAAGCCTCGAGAGCGGCGCGGCATCCGCTGCTGCTGTCTCTGAACTGGCGGCCCGAGTGGAGGTGTTGGAGGGGCGGGAGGCGGGCGAGGCGCCATCGGATGGCCAAGGCATGGCAGATGTGAGTTGCAGAAAGACTGTTAACCTCTTCGACTTGTTACACTCCCTTCTCTTGCTCTCGCTCTCGCTCTCGCTCTCCCTCTTGCTTGCGCTCTCGCTGCCTCAAGAGGAAGAGTAACCGAAACCCTGGAAAATTCGAGGTGTCATTGGGTTCAAGATTGCGAGGGGGCGCAGGTCGCGGCGGGGGCAGTGCAAAAAAACGTGCCACAGACCTGGCGCAGACCTTACCCCCAAACGTGCTCTGCAGGTCAAGCGCGCACTTGCAATGCTCTCTGTGGAGACGTGCCAGCAGCTGCAAGAGCTCAAGACGGCCAGTCGCCCCGGAACCGCAGCGCCGGGCGGGCCGGACGTTGATGACCTGTCGCAGGTTGGTTTGGAGGTCTTTGGGAGGTTGTGGGTTTGTTGTGAGTCTTGGAGGCTATTCGTCTGTCTCGCAAATACGCACACTCGCACACTCACAGGCCCTGGACGTGGTTGCAGCCAAGCTCAACGCGCGCGACAGCAAGCGCACCAAGACACTCCCTCACACACACACAAACACACACACACACATGCTGTATTTGTCTTTCTCTCTCGCACTCATGGACGTGGTTTCCGACAAGCTCAACGCGCGCGTTTACAAGCTCGAGCACCGGCCGGTACAGGGCCCGGCCCTCCTGCGGTGTCACAACCACTAACCTTGACAAGCTCGACAACAACCAAGTTGTGTGTGATTAAAGCCACAGGAAATCTCCGCCATCCTAGTAAGCCCTGGATGTGGTTTCGGACAAGCTCAACGCGCGCGTTAACAAGCTTGAACGCCTGCTCGGTGCAACAGCCACAACCACCCATACCTCGGAAATTACCGAATTATGAGTGATTAAAACCCTGAGGCATCCGCCTCCCTTTTCACCTGCACTGGACGTGGTGGCAGACAGGCTCAACACACGCATTTACAAGCCCGAGCGCCTTACACAGACACTCTCACACACTCGCATACACACATACACACACATGCTATATCTCTCTTTCTCGCTCACACTCACAGGCCCTGGACGTCGTTTCAGACAAACTCAACACGCGTGTCAACAAGCTCGAGCGCCTGCTGGGGCAGGGCCCTGCGCCCCTCTGCTGCGACAACGTGATTGAGGCAATCGAGGAGATAAATCACAATGTGTCCACGCTCGATGCGCTGCTGCGCTCGTCCGTCGAGGCGTACGCGGCGCAGCAGCAAAAGAACCTCGTTCCGCTGTTCATGACCAATGGGATGCCGCCACCGAAGGTGCGTCTCTTATGTTGCGGCTGCTGATGTGTATTTCCACTGTCGGCACTTTGCTGGAGTTTGTGGCGTTGCATGTGTGCGCTCGTCTGCTCGTCTGTTGAGGCGTACGCGGCGCAGCAGCACAAGAACCTCGTGCCGCTGTTCATGACAAATGTGATGCCTCCGCCGAAGGTCTGATGTGCGTGCTGTGCTTTGTTGTGTGAGCATGGATGTGAGTGCTGTTGAAGTTGTGTGTGCTGTGCTCGTCTGTCAAGGCATACACGAGGTCGCACAAGAACCTCGTTCCGCTCTTCATGACGAACGGGATGCCGCCGCCAAAGGTACGTGTGCGTGCTGCTGATCGCTGTTTGGGTGTGGGTGTGGGTGCTGGTGTTGTTATGTGTGAGTGCTTGTGTGGTTGCAAGCTTGCGCAGCGCAGCAACACAAGAACCTCGTTCTGCTGTTCATGACCAGTGGGATGCCGCCGCCGAAGATGTGTCTCTTCTGTCGCTGTTGCTGAGGTATATTGCCGCTGTCGGTGCTTTGCTGCTGGTGTTTCTGGCGCCGGGCCACTCGCCGCCTCACAAAAAAATAAGAACCGCCCCACACCCTCCCCGCAACAGGCCATTCCGCTTGACTGGGCGCAGCCAGCTGGCAAGCTCACAGCGGTCAACCTCCCAAAGCCACTGGAAAGCTCACAATGGTCTACCGCAAAGCCACTCGTACAAACACACAACAAACTCACTGCTCACAAAAAAACTCACAACCGCCTCGCATCCCCCTTTGCAACAGGACATTCCGTTGGACTGGGCGCAGCATGGCGGTCGACGTATCCGGCGTGCCCGGTCGCTTCTTCCGACTAACAAACAAGAAACAGACAAACAAACAACCAATTCACCGCCTTACAACAAAGTCCCCCCCCCCCCTCCCCCCCCCTTATGGAACAGGCCATTCCGTTTGACTTCGCGCTGCCAAGTTAAAAGTTCAATGCGGTCAACCTGTCAGCTGTGTCCAGCCACTCGTACAACCAACCAAGGAACTCAACAACTCGCAACAAATAAGATCCCCCCCCCTGAAACAGGCCATTCCGTTTGACTGGGCGCAGCCAGGAGGCAAGTTCAATGCGGTCAACCTCTCAGCTGTGCCGAGCCACTCCGTTCTGCGTGCGCCAGGCTCGGGGCACAACAAACACAGGCAAGCCAAGCGGCTGAGTGGAATGGGTTTAAGGGTTTAGGGCTCGTGGCTCAGGGTTCAGTGGTAACGGGTTCAGGCCCAGTGGTCAACCTTTTTGCCGTGCCCAGCCACTGTGTGCTGTGCCTGCCGGGGTCCTCCACCCACAACCCACACAGGCAAGGCAAGCGGCTGAGTGGAATGGGTTTTTCTAGGGTTTAGGGCTCGTCGCTCAGGGTTCAGTGGTAACGGCTGCAGGCCCAGTGGTCAACCTGTCAGCTGTGCCCGGCCACTCCGTTCTGCGTGCGCCGGGCTCAGGGCACAGCACACACAGGCAAGTGCATTGCCAAGTAACTAGGGCTAGTGGCTTCGGGTTCAGTCTCAATGGTGGACCTGTTTGCTGAGCCAAGCCACTCTTCCCTGCGTGCACCAGGCTCGGTGCACAACACACACAAGCAAGCCAAGCGGTTCTTAGGGAAGGGTTTTAGGGTCCAGGGCTCGTGGCTGGGGGTTACGGGTGCAGGCCCAGTGGTCAACCTTTTCGCCGTTCCCAGCCACTCTGGTCTGTGATTGCCGGGCTCCTCCGCCCACAACACAGGCAAGCCAAGCGGCTGAGTGGAATGGGTTTAAGGGTTTAGGGCTCATGGCTCAGGGTTCAGTGGTAATAGGTGCAGACCCAGTGGTCAACCTTTTCGCCGTGCCCAGCCACTCTGTTCTGTGCCTGTCGGGCTCCTATGCCCACAGCTCACACAGGCAAGCCAAGCGGTTCGGAGGGAAGGGTTTAAGGGTTTAGGGCTCGTGGCTCAGGGCTCAGTGGTAATAGGTGCAGGCCCAGTGGTCAACCTTTTCGCCGTGCCCAGCCACTCTGTTCTGTGCCTGTTGGGCTCCTATGCCCACAGCACACACAGGCAAGCCAAGCGGTTCGGAGGGAAGGGTTTAAGGGTTTAGGGCGCGTGGCTTGGGGTTCAGTGGTTAAGGGTGCAGGCCCAGTGGTAAACCTGTCAGCTGCGCCGAGCCACTCTGTTTTGCGCACACCGGGCTCAGCGCACAGCACACACAGGCAAGCGCATTGCCAAGTAACTAGGGCGAATGGCTTCGGGTTCGGTCTCAATGGTGGACCTGTTTGCCGAGCCAAGCCACTCTTCGCTGCGTGCACCAGGCTCGGAGCAAAGCACACAGGCAAGCCAAGCAGTTCAGAGCCAAGCCAAGCGGCTGAGAGGAAAGGGTTTTAGGGTTTAGGGCTCGTGGCTTGGGGATGAGTGGTAGAGAGAGGAGGCCTATTGTTCAACCTTTTCGCCGTGCCGAGCCACTCCATTTTGAGCTGGCCGGGCTCCTACGCCCACAACACAAGCAGGCAGGCCCCGCGGTGTCTGGTTTTCAATCGGCAATACGTCACATAGTAGCGCCCATTGCGCGGCCATAGACTGCGGAACAACCATAAAAAATCCCGCTTTGGAAATCACTGTCCTGGTCAACTCTAAAAGCCCTTGCGTGCAGGGACAACGCATGGGGGCAGCTGATTGCAAAGCTTATAAAAATAAATGGCCAGAATCCCTGCCTGAACCCCTCCCAGATCACCCCCGGAACCCTGCGACCCTCGCACAAGCAGCGACAGCGTCCACAGCCTTGACGTTGGACACTAACATAGTGAGGGCATGGCGGCGGCAAGAAAAACGAATTGCACCCAAACCCCACGCCCTAAAGCCCCCGACTTAACCACACACAGGGACAGCGCCCACAGCAACAGAAGTTGACATGGCGGGCGTGGCTGCGTGGCTGTGGCTGGAAAGACACACGAAACGCCCAACAGAACTGCACGCCCCAACCCCCCGACTCATCCACACGCAGGGACACTGCCCACAGGAACAACACTGCCCACAGGAAGGCGTGGGCGAAAAATTGACCAAGAGCCCACGCCCTAAACCCCAACCCCTCGCACATGCCGGGACAACGCCCAAAGCACCGCAAGTGTACACGGCAGGCGTGGCGGCGGCAAACGACACACAGGAATGCGCTACAGAATTACACGAAAACCCCACGCCCTAAACCCGCGACTCAACCACCCACAGGGACAACGCCCACAGCCTCAACGGCGGGCACGGAGGGGGCGGGCACGTGTACTATGCGGCTGACGACGGCGGTGGCGGGGGAGGAGGAGGGCAGGTGAGGGCGATCGTGGTGTGGACTGTTAACCGCAGTCGCGTGGGTGCGCGCTTTGCCTTGAAAGCAGTTGACTGAAGGTCGGACATGCAGCAAGGTCCATGTTCGTTGCCGAAAGGTTTGCGAGTTTTTCGCACATGTGCTATGCTGACAGCAGGTGGTGGGGATAATGGCGGGCAGGTGGGCCCGTTTACAGGTTTACAGGTTCAGCATGTGCGCGCCTGGAAGGCCCCGGGGCGTGGGACGAGCTTACACTACATGCTTACCGTAGTACCGCTTTGCCTTCGCGCCCCTTTTTATGAAGGGGGTAGTTGTTTATAATTCAGGTGCCTCGCCGCACAAAAAAAAGTTGTCCCGTTTTGACGCCACTTTTGACATTTTTCGGCAATATTTATTTGACATCAACCGTGCGGCGACGTTTTCCGAAGTATTGTAATCCAAGACAAAGCGGTATCACGGTAGGGGTGCTCTACCGCGCACTTGCTAGAATGCCAGGGCAGGTACGGAATGTGTACCGCAGTCGCCTGGGTGCGCCTGTGGCAGCGGTGAGGGCGGGGGCATGGGAGACACACGTGGGCACACACACACACACACACACACACAAGCAGGTGTCGACAGCGGCGCATGACCCGGCCTCCAACCGCTCAAGCGGCGACGGTGGAGACTCGGTTGTGAGCAGCTCCGATCGGCGCGAGGTCAAGGCTCCGCGCACGAGCCTGGTGATCAAGCAGAAGGTGTGTGTGTGTGTGTGTGTGTGTGTGTGTTTGAGGGGACTCGGTTGTGAGCAGTTCTGATTGACGCGGGTTTCAGGCTCCGTGCACGAGCCTCGTGATCAAGCAAAAGGTGCGGACAGTGTGTGTGTGTTTGAGATGGGGGGGGGGGGGCGTGGATAAGGTGGACTTTGAAAAGGGGTGTTACAAACGAGACGAATTACTTGAAACTAGACAGCTACCCGGGCCAAAAATATGAAAATGACCACGGGCACACACACATGCGCATGCACATGCACACACACACACACACACACACACACACACGCAGGTCGCCCCCAAGCATGAGGACCCCCCCGAACGCAAGCACCTCCACTCTGTGGGGGCCGGATCATCCCAGCTGCGCGCGCGTGCAGCGTCCGACGCCTCGTCTACTTTTGACGAGTGGAACCAGGGAGCTGTGCGTGCCGGGATGTCGCCGCCGCGCATGGGCATGGTCCCGGCCGGACCGGGGAGCAAGCCTGTGTCGATGACGGGAACCGTGTACACGATGGTGAGTAGTGGGGCGTGCGAGCGTTCTCCCAGGCGTCGCTGCTCCATTTCAAATGGTTCAAATCCATGTGCACCAGCGCACACGCACCGCCTCCGGTCAATGTATTCCAGGAAGTAATTTTTCCCCATCTTTTTAGTTATTTTCTGGGAGCCGGCGCCGGACGAACGTCCCATTGACCGCCTTGACTGCTGCCTAAGCGTTGACCGTTGACCAGCAAATACACGACATTTTCAAGCTGTTTACGAGCTCTGTCTGATGGGATCATCAGCATCCACATGGCTCCTAAGAGCTCCCAGGAGCCCAAAACAAAATCACGGGTCCCAGGGTGCTGCCTACCCTGCGAGTATGCTCCTAGCTGTCGCTGCACTATTTCAAATCGTTCAAAACCTCGTGTACCAGCGCGCGCGCATACGCGCGTGCGCCCCAGTGTCTTCCAGGGTGGCGCGTCACCCTCGAGTGCGCGCATCGGTCCTCGTCTGCGCACCTCGGTTGAACACACACACACACACACACACACACACATATGCAGAGTGCCGCCTCCCCCGCAAATGCTTACACCATTCCCCATCCACACACCTCAAGTGAACATACACACACACACACACACACACACACACGCACACATGCACAACGACACACGCACTCACACACACACACACACACACACATGCACGTGTGCACACACAAGTAACAAGTACCAAGTTACACGGGGTTTCCAGCTAAGCAGGCTACTCTTCACACACACACACGCACAATCGAATGCGCCATCAAAGGCGTCCAACGGACTGTTACATCGACCACTCTCACACACACACACACAACCAACCAACCAACCAACCAAGCGTTACATGAGGCCGTCCGCATGCACCGGCAATGCCTGTACTACTAACAGCAGTACACCCCGGCAATTGTTACGAGGTCTGACCCGTGCACTGGGATGTCTTTCGAATAGCGGGTGACCGACCAGCGCCTGAATCGAGTGGATAGTATCCTTGGTTTGGGGGGGTCACACACACACACACATACGCACACACATGCATGCAGGGTGCCTCCTCCCCCGCAAATGCCTACACCATTCCCCGTCTGCGCACCTTGTGTGAACACATACAAACACACACACACACACACACACACACACACACACACACGCAGGGTGCCGCCTCCCCCGCGAATGCTAACACCATTCCCCGTCCGCGCACTTCGAGTGAGACCGGTGACCACCGGTCTCTTGCGACCCTCCCGGGGGGCGTGCGCCTGTCGATGAATGTGCGGCAGTCAGACAATGGTGAGGGAGGGGGGAGGAAGGGAGGGGGGGGCGTGCGCCTGTCGAGGAAGGGAGGGGGGGGCGTGCGCCTGTCGAGGAACGTGCGGCAGTGAGAGAATTTTGAGGGGAAGGGGGGGAGGGGGAGGGATGGAGGGATGGAGGGAGGGGGGGGAGGGCGGGAGGGGGGAGAGGGAGGGGAGGGAGGGGAGGGAGGGAGGAAGGAGGAGGGAAGGAGAGGGAGGGGGAGGGGAGGAGCGGGAGGAGGAAGGGAGAGGAGGGAGGAGGGAGGAGGGAGGGAGGGGGGGAGGGAGGGAGGGGGGAGGGGAGGGAGGAGGGAGGAGGAGGGAGGAGGGAGGAGGGGAGGAGAGGGGGGGAGGGAGGGAGGGAGGAGGGGAGGGAGGGAGGGAGGGAGGGAGGGAGGAGGAAGGGAGAGGGAGGGAGGAGGAGGAGGGGAGGGGGCGGAGGGGGAGGGAGGGGGGGAGGGAGGAGGGAGGAGGGGAGGGGGAGGAGGGAGGGAGGAGGGAGGGAGGGAGGGAGAGGAGGGAGGAGGGAGGAGGGAGGAGGAGGGGACGGGAGAGACAGAGAGAGAGGTTTTGTGTCAGAATGCCGTCGCTCTATGCCCCCGAAACCAGTCCACACGTGCTTTACCTCCTCCCTGCCTCCCTTCCCCCCCTCCTCCCTCATACACGCAGGCGGCCGTCAGATCCACCAGTATGCATCGATGCAGCAGCGCACGTCCCCCCGCCCCCTGAAGCCAGCGCGCACACACACACACACACACACACACGTCCCCCTCAAACACGCAGGAAGCCTTCAGACCCACCCGTATGCATCGATGCAGCAGCGCACGTACCCCCGCCCCCGGAAACCGCAGCGCACGTACCCCCGCCCCCGGAAACCAGCGCACATGCGTTTGCCCCCCCCCCCCTGTCACCCCCCTCCCCCCTCGTGCACGCAGGCGTCCGTCAGATCCCCGTATGCATCGATGCAGCGCGCACATCCTCCCTTCCCCTGAAGCCAACGCACACGCGTACGCAGGCGGCCGTCAAATCCACCAGTATGCATCAATGCAGCAGCGAACGTCCGAGGGAGGCAACGGCCCCCAGCACTTCGCCCACAACGCCGGACACTCCATGAACGGGGCGGGGCCGTCGGCTGGGGGCGGAAAGACGCGGGCGCAGTATTCGCTGAACAGCACGGCACTGGAGCGGTCGGCCGGGCGGCTGTGAGAGTCGCCATCGCAGCTCCGGTGACGCCCTGGGCCATGCGATGAAGCTGGTGGACTGTATGCAGCTTGCCTGTAACACACCGTGTGTGTATACGGATGTACGGATGCACGAGGCCATCGATGTACGGGTCCCTGCAACCCTAGACACACGCGACATGGAGTGGCCTAGGCCTGAGTGGACATGGAATGAACTTGTGGATGCGACTTCCTCTACACCATCGTGCGTGTTAGTGTGTGGAGTGGGAGAATTTGGGGAGTTTTGAAGATTGGGAACCTGGATCGAGCGGGGTCAGAGCGAGTGTGGGTGCGAGTGGGCAGCGTGGCCATCTGGTTAAACGAGTAATGGACACGCCTGAGACACGCCTGACAGCACACTGGAGGGGCGTGTGAGTGTACACATGTTAACACGCAACGTTGCGCGCCAGTTGCGCTTCAAACAACGAGAGCGTGGAGACAGCTCTGCCACGTGCACGTGGCACCAGTGGCGCACCAGCAGTACTTTCGGCGCAGCCGTGATGCGAGTTGGTCCGTCCGTGTATCTTTCCGGCACGGGGCCTTGTGCAGGGGTCTTTTGCAGCGCATGTAAAACTGTGCACACTGTTACAATCTGTCAAGCATGAGTCACGCATTTCGCCAGGCAGCTGGAGCCAGTGTTTGCACGTTGATACCCACACCAGGGAGTGCAGTCTCTCATCACTAACTGCGGCCTCACGTGTGGATTCTGCACCCTATTTAGCTAAATTCTCCATATAGTCTTGAAGAACCTGGAAGCTTATCTTGTCTAATCCCCCGGCCTTCGGCCAGGGGTAACAGGCTCGGCACTGCCAGCTTCAACAAGCTTTGCTCCTGCCCCCCCCAATAAGCTCACGCTCAACACCCTCGCCGCCGGGCTAGCCATGTCGTGCTGCTGCATTACTAACTCCCTGGTCTTCCTGGAGCAGACGAGTGTTTGCGACTGTCAGGAGACCATGTGCCCTGGTAAGTTGGCTATCCGCATGTGGAGGTGGCGCTGGCTGCGGCAGTGCAGCTTCGGCGCCAGGATGCTGACAATCAGCGGGGAGCAAGAAGGCGACGCAGTCCAGCGCGCACACGCCGCCATGCACGTGTGCTGCCTGCCCGTCCGCCTTTTTGCACGAACCCCCCATGGGGCCTGCCAGCTGCACACACGCGGCAGCACAACGGGCGCGCGCCCTGCACACACCGATAAGCCGTGACGGTTTACACAGGCGGATTCTTTGCGCTGACAGCCCCTTGTGCGGCCTGCCAGCTGCTCACGCGCGGCAGCGTGCCTTGTGAGTGCCCTGTCAGCACGCGCGCCCCGCCAGCGAGCAGGCCCCGCCAGCGCCCTAGGCCTGCCAGCACACCCGGGTGCGTCGTGACGTTCTACACAGGCGGAGTCTTTGCGCCGACAGCCCCTTGTGCGGCCTGCCAGCTGCTCTTGTGTGGTGCGCGCCCCGTCAGCGCCCTGTCAGCACGCGCGCCCCGCCAGCAAGCAGGCCCCGACAGTGCCCTGCCAGCACACCCTGGTGCGTCGTGGCGGTCTACACAGGCGGGGCCTGTGCTCCGACAGCCCCTTGTGCGGGCTGCCAGCTGCTCTTGCGTGGTGCGCGGTGTAGCAATGTGAGTGTGCACCGTGGCGTAGCGCTCTACACAGGCGGCGCCTGCGGCTCAACTGCTGGCTCCTCCACGTGGACTGGCCAGCTGCGTTGCCGTGTAGGCAGTATGGCAGCGATGCGAGTGCATCGTTACATGGCGCTCTACACAGGCGGCGCCTGCGGCTCTGCTCCTTGCTTCTCCGTGTGGACTGGCCAGCCGTACACACGCAGCAGCGCAGCTTGCGCGTGCCCTGCACACACTAGTGCGGCGTGGCGGTTTACACCGGCGGGGCCTGCTGCGCGTCACGCGCGTGCCCCTCCATGTGGTATGCTTGTTGCCACTGCGCTGCCGCGCGCCCCGCACACACCGGCGTGGCGCCCAGCGCTCCATGTGGCCTGCCAGCATGCTGCGCAAGCTGTGCACGCTGCACACACTCGGCAGCGCAGCGTGCGCACCCCACACACACCGGTGTGGCGTTCGCGTGACCACCTAAACAGGCGCATGCTGCTCCGCGTCATGCGCGTGACCGCCCATGTGGCCTGCCAGTTGCACACACGCCGCAGCGAAGGGCACCATGCGCACCCCGCGCACACCGGTGCGGCGCGGCACCCAGCGCTCGCGCCGCCCTGCCTGTGTGCTGGCTGCCCGTCCGCCTGCTCGCGCGCATGCCCGCCCATGTGGCCTGCCAGCTCAACACACGCGGCAGCGCAACAGGCGCGTGCCTCGCGCGCTCCAATGAGGCGTGACGGTCTACAGAGGCGGGGCCTTTGCGCCGACAGCTCCTCTTGTGGGCTGCCAGCTGCGTTGCCGTGTAGGCAGCATCACAGTGATGCGAGTTTGCACCGTGGCGTGGCCCACGACACAGCCGGAGCCTGCTCCGCGTCATGCGCATGCCCCTCCATGGGGCCTGCCAGCACGCTGCACACGCTGCACACACGCAGCAGCGCAGCGCGCGTGCCCCTCACACAACCGTGCGGCGTGGCAGTCTACAGAGGCGGGGCGCCACGCGCGAGCCCGTCCATGTGGCCTGCCAGCATGGCGGACACGCTGCACACGCTGCACACACGCGGCAGCGCAGTGCGAGTGCCCCGCACAGGCGCCTCCTGCGCTGCGTCACGCACCCCTTGTGTGGGCTGCCAGCTGCGCCAGCGTGTAGGCGGCATAAAACAGGCGGCGCGAGTGTGCACCGTGGTCAGACCCACTACACAGGTGGAACCTGCCCCGCGTCACGCGCGTGCTCCTCCGTGTGGCCTGCCAGCATGTTGCAACACACAAACCCGGGGGGACTTGCAAGCTGCACAAGCTGCACACATGCGACAGCGCAGCGCGCGCGCCCTGCACAGGCGCCTTCTGCGCCGCGCCACGC
>VFSX01000042.1:420000-470000 GCA_016618255.1 Chlamydomonas sp. UWO 241 | reverse complement strand
CGCCCTTGTGGCCCGTGAGGCGGTAGTCGGTGACGGTCTTGAGGTCGATGCAATTCTCACAGAACCGGATGTTGAATGGCCACACGACCTGTGGGGCCGTCGGTGGGTAGGCGCGCTTCAGGGCAGAGCGCGGGGAGGCAGCTTTGTGAGAAGGTGGACAGTGACGGTCTTGAGGTCAAAGTACTTCTCGCAGAACCAGCTGCTGAACGGTCAGACGGTCACCTGTGGGGGCCTTGTGGCGGGTGGGGAGGCAGCATGCCATCGGTGGTCGCGGTGGGTGGGCATGGTGAAAGGCAGAGCGCGGTCAGGCAACTTCATGACGTGTTGGACAGTGCCGGTCTTGAGGCCGAAGCACTTCTCGCAGCATCTGATGTTGAACAGCCATACGGCCTGTGGGGGCCGTCGGTGGTCGCGGTGGGTGGGCATGCATCAGTGTAAGGCGCAGGGAGGCGGCTGCATATTGATACGGTGTTCGATGATGGCCTTCAGGTCGATGTACTTCTAGCAGAGCCTGATGTTGAATGGCCAATGACCTGCGGGGGCCTGTTGTGCCGCCGTGCGGCGGGTGGGCAGGCAACAGGGGATCATTGGTGGTCGTGGTAGCTATAGTGGGCCCTGCAGGCCTACATACTGCAGCTGCAGCGGAGCACGCTTCAGGGGCAGAGGGCAGGCAGGCAGCTGCGTGTGCACGCGTTCATGTGAGGGTTCTGGGCCCCTGCTCATTTTGCGCTGCCAGGCTCCTCGGTTCAAGCCTTGAAGGTTCGACTGCCCTGACAGTGTGTGTGCGCCACCCGCCTGACCCCATGTGCACCCAGCCCTCTCTGTGTCTGCACCTTGCGGATCGCCTTGCGCCCGCACAGCTCGCAGCCTGTGAGAGTCACCAGCTGCAGGGCGCGGCGCGCGGATACGCGGTTGGCCTGCACCTCTTCGAGGGCCTGCTGCGCGTCACGCTTGTGGGCTCCCTCCGCCTCTGCGTCTGCGAAGCTCGAGAGCGCGTGCACCCAGCACACGTGCTCGTCGCTGAGGTGCTCGTGCATCACCTGAGGTGCTCGTGCATCACCGTACATGACTGCGGAGGAGGGACAGCAGCAGAAGGCGTATGGGCACAGCATAAGCACAGCACAAGCGCAGCATGCGCGCTGCATGGGCGTCTCGCATGCGTCTTTACCTACACTACAGACACCTCACCTGCGCCAGGCCGACCATGCCCATGGTCACCTTGGCCGCGTCCCTTACTGACTGATGCGTGCTCAGGCACTCCGCCACGCCATCCGCAATGAGGCGTAACACGTCATCGCCGAGATTAGGGAGCTCCTGCTCCTCCTGCTGCTGCTGCGCAGCCCGCTTCGACTTCTTTTGAGCTGGCATTTGGGAGCTAACGTACTGCGGTGGGAGCGTGTACAAACAGCCCTTTGTCCATCCACACCACACCCTCCACACCATCCATCAGATCCTGCCCCATCACGACTCGCTCTTCAAATCGCCCCATTAGTATTTCTTGAAGCAACGCATTGCTGCAGCGCCAGCTCGCCTTGCTTTCTCGACGCCTAGTCTTCCTTGGAGAGCTGCACAGGAGCTGCACAGGAGCTGCACAGGAGCTGCACAGGAGCTGCCTTGTGTTCGCAGTCGTCGTCACCAAATCGCGTGTTTTACCCAGTGTGCTACCGACCGGTCGAGACCCAGACGCGAGGAGAACAGCGTGGTGCTGCATGCCCGCATTTGCTCGACGGACCTCATGCGCATGCCCACTCTAGCTGCCTGACTGCCTGCCCGTGCCAAGCAAGCTGCGCAAGCAGGCCGAAAAATGCCGGATTGTGGCGTGCATGGAGTTGCTTGGTGCCATGGTCCAATCATGCACCCGCACGTGCGTGCGTGCGACGTTCGCTTCATCGAGGCGTGCATGCTGTGCCGTGCGGCGTGATATATATGCAGCGTGCACCACCCCCATACAACCCATGCACCATGTGCGCTACTAACGGCGCACCGCTGCGCGCCCCCTCTACCGCATGCACGCCCCCTCACAGCTGCGCTGCCGCACACGATGCCTCCACTCGCCCTCCGGGACGTTCGGAACCTCGTGCGCAAGCTAAGTGCGAATGCCCGTCCATCTCAGCAGAGTGAGGCACTCGCGATGATCACGGGGCTGTCAAAATGTGAAGATGGGAATTGAGACAGCCTGGTGGCGATTGCCTCTGCGGGCGCCATCCCTCCACTGGTGCAGCTGCTGCGGGCTGGCTATTCAGACGACTTGCAAGCGAATGCAGCCGCAGCATTAGCAAACCTCGCTAGGAATGCTGACAACCTTGTGGCGATCGCTGCTGCCGGTGCCATACCTCCACTCGTTCAGCTGCTGGGGGTGAGCACATCAGCGGAAAAGGCAGCAGGAGCGCTGGTGAACCTGGCCCAGTCTGATGAGATTGCTGGCATCATGGCTGCCGCCGGTCCCATCCCACGGCTGGTGCAGCTACTGGGACCTGGATTTTCATCAGTCATTCATAAGCATGCAACATGTGCACTCCAAAACCTTGCTCGGAATGCTGACAACAGAGTCAAGATCGCTGCTGCTGGTGCCATCCCCCCACTGGTGCAGCTGCTGGCGCCTGGCTCTCAAGCTGTGGTGCAAGGTGCTGCAGCAGCAGCCCTGGTTTACCTGAGTTCACTCGCTGAGATTGTGGTCGCTATCGCTGACGCTGGAGCCATCCCTCGACTGGTGCACCTGCTGGAGCCTGGCTCGCCAGCTGTTGCGCAGGAAGCAGCAGCCGCAGCACTGCTCCGCCTCGCTATGAATGCTGCGAATGCAGTCGCGATTGCTGCTGCCGGCGCCATCCCACCACTGGTGCAGTTTCTGCAGGCTGGATCTGCACCATCTGTCAAGATGTATGCATCCGGAGCACTGCGCAACCTCGCTACGAACAATGCGAAAATGATCGCCATTGCTGCTGCTGGTGCCATCCGCCCACTGGTGCAGCTGCTGGGGCCTGGCTCGTCACCAGAGGTGCAGGGGCACGTTACGAAAGCACTGTGCCTCCTCGCTCAGCATGCTGACAACAAGGCCACCACTTCTGCTGGTGTCATCCCACACCTGGTGCAACTGCTTAGGCCCGGCTCTGATGATGACACAAAACTGGCTGCATCGCGCGCACTGTCACAACGCGCTCGGTCACAACAATGCCGAGAACTGAGCCACCTCTGCCAGAGCAACCTGATGCGGGAGGAGGGCTGGGGATCGGGTGCACTACCACACTTACAACGCCTGAAGCGGCGCCTGAGGCGTCCCATTCCATGGCGCGGATCAGGCGGCGCCTCGGGCGCTCCGACCGGCTGAGGTGCCGCCTGAGGCGCACCCCTGATCGCCTCAGGCGCCGCCTCAGGCGTTATCCAAAACGCCTCAGGTTCCACCCTGACCGCCTCAGGCGCCCACCACCGCCTGAGGCGCACCCCGGACCGGCTCAGGCGTTAAGACCGCATTCCATGGCGCAGATCAGACGTTGGGATTTGGGTAGGGGTGGGGCTGGGAATGCGCTGGCAGGTCAGGTATATCATTGATACGTTGGTGTATGGGATGCAAGGTTTGGGTATCTGTTGACTGGTTCAGCTGACAGCGCCGCAAAAAGCGGCCGCGGCAGCTGCTGTCACATCCTGACAAGCCGGAAAAAGTGTAGTAGTTAACACACAGGCACAGGCAGAGCCTCACGGCGCCCAGATCAGTAACAGTAACAGTAACACGGGGTTTCCAGCTAAGCAGGCTACTCTTCTACTAGACACCCGCCGATACTCCAGCACACTTAAGTACTAGAGTACCGCCGGCTCCCGGCCGATAGACTACCGCTCCCGCCGGCTAGACTACCCCAAACAGCGGTCTTTGATCAGATCAATGAATGCTAAATTGCACAGTATCTCGAGACTTTGTTACCCAGGGTACTACACTTGCACCTCCTGCCTCTGTTGAGGTACACACCATAATTTGAGCTGCACTGATGTTTAGCTGCACCTCTTACCGCTATTGAGCTATTGAACAACAAATCCTGCCAATGTTAAGCTACACACGAGAAATGTGTGCACAGACTGACGATGTTGAGCTTCAAATGCTTTTGAACGTGCCATACAAGTGCAATGGTTTGGTTGAGAGTCGCCACCGCCCTGCCACACACCCAACGCCTGAGTCGGCGCCTCAGAGGGCGCCTTTACTTGCGCAGATCAGGTGATCGTGGTGATTCTGGCGCAGCTCAGGCGCAGCTCTGGTGCAGCCTGCTTGCGCCACTGACGGCAGATTTCCCAAGCACTTGGCCGCGCCATCTGCAACTAGGTACGGCATTTCGACGCCCAGGGTGGGTCAGACGCGGCAGCACCGCGCACTTTTCCTCAAATAGTGCTGACTCTGATGCAACTCTGGAACAGCTAAAGCCTGCTGCTCCGCCTGCAGATAGTCCGGGCATTCAGCCACGCCATCCCGCCGCAACTGGCCAGCGCATTTTTTTGCCCAGGGTGGGGCGCTGAGCGCAGGGCGAAGACGCCCGCCTCTCCGGCACAGCTCAGGCGCAGCTCTGGCGCAGCTCGCCTGCAGACAGCTGTGCGACCGACTGCAGATCGCCGAGGCAGTCGGCTGCGCCATCCGAAACTAGGCACAGCATGTCGACGACCTGCGTGCGTCCGGTGCAGCAGCACCGCGCACTTCTCCTCGAATGAAGCTCTGGAGCAACTTTGGCACAGGTGACGCCTGCGCCACGATTTGGTAGATAGCCTCGTTAGGCAGCTCCCTCAATCACACCCCCTGAGGGTGCGTACTGTCAACTGTCAACTGTAAACACGCACCACAGACGGCAGATCGCCCAGGGATTCAGCCACGCCATCCGCAACGTTAACCAGGCACAGCATGTTGACGCCCAGGGTGGGTTCGATGTTGGGTCCTGCCACAATCCCAACTTCTGTATCGTATCGTACTGCGTATTTGTATGTGTATTCCGTATCATGCCGCCCTGTATGGTGTGTGGTTGCAACCAGCCGTTGCTGAGGTGTGTGCAAACCAGCCCCACTTCCAGTGATTGGGGAAAGAACTGTCTGGTCCCTTATTTTTTTCAATCTATCTGGAGCCGAGTATGGATGAGCCTGAAATAAGGTGCGGCTTGATTGCCGCCCGCCGACCTTGAAAGTACGAGTGCACTCTCGGACAGAGCATGTCCTGCCCTCTGGCAGGTCTCAAGGAACTGATACTTCACAATATTCTACATGTTTAACTCACACAAGTAAATACTGATATTGCAGAGGGAAAAACTTGTTTTCCCCAAATTATTTCGGGCAGTAAAAGAGTGAAAACAAGAGTGAACAAATGACCCACACACCACCCCGTATTTGTCGTCGACGCCCTAGCCCCCTCCTGCCTCGAACGGTACTCGAATCCTCACCGCGGAACATCGCGTGAAACGCACGCCGTGCGTCGAGCCCTGCAGAGGTGAACACACGCCGTGGTGCTACGTTCCCTGCCCCAATCCGCCCACAGCAGCGGATCTCTCGCCCCACGCACCGGTCTGATCTAGCTGCTTGCACGCAAACATAACAAACCGCGGCAGGATGGAGGCGTGCATGGCATGGAGGCGTGCATGGCATGCAGCACAATCCCATGCGCACCCATGCGCACCCATCCCGGTCCGTGGCGCGCAGGCCAACCAGCGTGCACCCACAAACAACACCATATCGCGTCTCACTGCTGCGCGCCCTCTCTGCCGCCTGTATGCACACGCAGACACGTACCGCGCACGATGCTTCCACTCGCCCGCCGGGACGTGAGGAGCCTGGTGCGCAAGCAAGGCGCGAACGCTCGTCCGTCTCAGCAAAGGGCAACTGTTTTGGCGGTTGGGAAGCTTTCGATCTGCGGTGGGGATCGAGGCACACTGGTCGCGATTGCTGCTGCCGGCGCATCCCTGTGTTGGTTCAGCTCCTGGGGCCTGGCTCTTCGGCGGAGGCTCGGGAGAATGCAGCAGTAGCGCTGGCCTACTTGGCTCTGATTGCTGACAAACATTCCGCAATGGCTCCAGCTGGCGCCATCCCTCAACTGGTGCAGCTGCAGGCGAACGCAGCAGGAGCGCTCGCCGACCTGGCTCAGATTTGTGAGAACGCAGTCACGATCGCTGCTGCCGGCGCCATCTCTCTACTGGTGCACCTGCTGGGACCTGCCTCTTTTACTGCCTGGCAGGAGATAGCACTGAACAACCTTTCTAAAGATGTTCATAGCATTGGTGACATTGTTACTGCCGGTGCCATCCCTGCGTTGGTGCAGCTACTGGGGCCCGGCTCTTCATGTGGCGTGCAGGCGAGGGCAGCAGATGCACTGATGAACCTGATTGATTGCAATGACACTGCAGTGGCCGTCGCTGCGTCTGGCGCGATCCCTCCGCTCGTGCATCTGCTGGGGCCTGCATCATCTGATGTGCAGGGGAGTGCTGCGTTAGCCCTGGGCAACCTCACCCTGGATGCTGGGAATGCTGTCACTATCGCTGGTGCTGGTGCCGTCCCTCTACTAGTGCAGCTGCTGGGGCCTGCCATTCCAGCCTCTGTGCAGCTGGTAGGCCTACCACCGGGAGATGCGCAGCTGCGGCAGATCGGCCTGGAGTGCCTTGTCCCCCGCCGGGTCCTTGAGACCCCTGCTGATGTCCAGGGCCTTGAGCATGCTGAACTCAGACAGCGGCTTGGAGCACCGATCCATGTCCAGGTGCTCGAGCTTGGTGCACGCCTGGATCCCCCACAGGCTCTCCAGTCCGCTGATGCCGAAAATGTAGAGGGCACGAAGCTCGTTAGTCTCAGACGTTATGACCGCATTCGATGGCGCGGATCAGACGTTGGGATTTTGGTAGGGCTGCGCTACCTCGCTCGGAACGGTGAGAACGCGGTCAAGATCGCTTCTGCCGGTGCCATCCCTGCACTGGTGCAGCTCCTGGGGTCTTCCTCGGATGCCCCCAAACTGGCTGCGTCGCAAGCACTGAATGCTCTTGGTCACAACAGTGTCACCATCGTCGATGTGGCTGCCGGTGCCAACCTCGTGCAGGAGATGAAGGAGCTGGGGGTGAACCAGTGATTTCGTTTTCAGTTTTTTAGTTATTTGCTTGGGGCCAGCCGGCGCGTGGATCAACGTACCGTTGACCGCTCTGACCGTTGACTTGGCGTTGACCAGTGCGGAGGTGCCTCCAAAGCCCCTCACTGCCCCACACTGCGCGACACACTAACTTAATGGCCCCTATGGCCCCCAAAGTGGACCTTTGACTTCATTGTTTTGGGGCCAAATGGCCCCAAATTGCTCCGAATGGCGAGAAACAAATGACTGGGGTGAACTAACTTTGCACAGACGGACCACCCTACCACATACACAACGCCTCAGGTGTCCCATTCACTTGTGCAGGTCAGGCGGCGCCTCAGGCGCGTCGGCCGCCTGAGACGCCGCCTGAGACGCCTCAGGGGCCTCAGGGGGCCCCTTGGGCTTTATCCCAACCGCCTCAGGCGCCATACCGACCGCCTCAGGCTCCCACCGCCACCTGAGGTGCACCCAAGGCGGTTGTAGACGTTGTCACCGCATTTAATTGCGCGGATCAGGCGTTGGGATTTCGGTAGGGCAACGCCAGATGGGCGGCCCGACTGCCGCGTTTTTTTTTGCAAATGAAATCACACGCCTCGCTGGTTCTGTTTTTTCAACGGTCTTTACATGTTCGCGCCTGGAGGACCCCGGGCGTGAGGCAAGGCCTAGACTACACATCTAGGGGAGCTCTACAAGTAGAGCCCACAAGGCCGCGCAGCGCGTCAGCCTACCAGATGGTGTGGGTTTGGCGGTGGTGTGACAGTGGTGTCATTAAGGAAACCAAGAATATCCTGTTTGCCCCCGCAACATTTGAGGAAACATGCCGAACTGCTCCAGCAGCAGCGAGGCGTTTTTTTTACGCACAAGTGTGAACATCGTCAACTTGCACACTTTTCGGAGAGAAACTCCCGCAATTCGCCCCTGCGTTTTCCCCCCGAATTTCCCGGTTTTCCCCTTCAGCGGGCGCCGCGGGAGCTTTGGGGGCGCTTATGACACCACTGCTTCCCAGTGCCAGCAGAAAGCACCTTCACGAGCCACCGTTTAACATGCTGCAACGCTCTCTCTGGTAGGCTGGCGCGCTGCTTGGCCTTTCAGGGCTCTCCTAGTAGAGCCCCCTAGACGTGTGGTCCTAGGCCTTCTCACGCCCCGGGGTCCTCCGGGCGCGTGCGTGTAAAACCTGTAAAACCTGCATCGCACGCACCTGGCTGTAACGGGTAGGCTGCAACAGACAGCGTCTACGTGGGCTGCCTGCACGTACCCTAGGGTAGGCCTACCTGGCTGCGGCGCCACGGCGGCTCTGCTGCCCGTGTCTATGTGCCCCCTGGGGGGCCCTGCGTATGGATGTTGTTGCTTGTGTGTGTGTGTCTTGGTCGGATGATGCTGCACGAGCGCAGCTCCTTGTTTATTCATTGAAGTGTCTTTATAGGGGGTTAAGGGCCATCCCCACCTAATCTGTGACCAAAATGTGGCCACACCAAAAAATACAAAGTCGACAAAACGGCCCCATCGCGCGTGCAGAATGACTTCTCGACACGTTATATAGACATGCGTGTCGAGATCGTGTGCTGAAATACGTCGTGGGGCCGTCACGGGCCTCGCGGAGCGCCATGCAACACTCGCACCCACCCCCCTGCCGCGCCGCTGCGAGGAGCCAGTCCCCCGCGACGCCTCCTCCCGATCTTCAATACCCGTGGCATGAATTGACGAGGCGCTGGGTCTCGTTCCGTGCCGCGTTGCCGGGGTCGCTGTTCTGGGCGACACCAAACTTTCGGCATGTTTTGCGGCGTCGCCTCTTGACCAAATCCGCTTTTGACGCGTGCTTTTTAACCGTGACGTGTAACGTTTGACGCCAAACGATTTCGTTCCGCATTTCACCGTCTCTCCAAGCCACGGTCACCCACGACGCATGCGTCTAAATGAGATTGGCGGCAACTAAAAAGCACTCGTCAAAGGTGGATTTGGTCGACCAGGGAAGCCACAAGAAATTCTCAAAGTTTGGTGTCGCCCGTTTTGGCCACTTTTCCTCCTGGGGTGGGCTCAGGTTGGGTGGGGATGGCCCAAGGGCAGGTTTAGGGTTTAGGGTGTGTTAAACGCTGTTTCTGTAGTTGTTTTCCTCCAGTGGCCCGCGTTCCACATCACGAGCGCTATCATGATTGTGAGACGAGTCGTGGTGCAGACACGTGATGCGGGCGGCGCGGCGCGGCAGACGTGGGGGCGCCCCGCCCGCCGCATCCTGCCCGCAGGTGACCAGACCACCAGACGTCGCCCCATCACAGTGCATGCCGCTGCTATGTGCGCGTGTATGCTGGCGCATGGCGGTTGCGCGGTTGGGGTGGTTTGTTCCCAGTCTCCATGCAGAAATGCTGCATGGAGATTCACAACTGGTGGCATGCTTGAAGCTGCACCGTTGAGCGTGTGGCGGCCGACATGCATGCACCGCCGCCGCGCATGCACCCCCAGTGCGCCGCACACACCCAATCACTTGCACACCGCACACACGCACGTGCATGCATTCGCAGGCGGCTCGCATGGCGCCAGCAGGGGCGCCAGCAGGGGCGGCAGCATGCGCGCAGGGGCGGCGAGTCCAGGCAACGGCCTGAACGCCGGCAGCGCGGGTGAGTGCGCCGCGATGGTGGTGCCTGCTTACCGAATGGTGCATGCCGCTACCAGATCGTGCATCCAGCCAAGGGCCGTGCGCCAACAGATGACCATCATCCATCGCTCATTGTGCCGCCAGTGCAATTATGTGCCCCTAGCTGGGGGTGCAGGACTGCCCCGTCGGACCCGCCCTTGCAGGCATGACCCCCCCCACAGATACAGAGCTTATGTCCAGAAGGGGAGCATCGGGCGCACAGCCATGCAGCAGACCTCAGCTGGAACATAGCCAAGGGAGCTTATTTGCCCCACAAACCATCGTTCGGGCTGTTTTGGCTCCACATATTCTAATCCAAATTGTAGAAGTGTCCCACCGATTCAGATCAAACCAAGTTTAAAACCTGACAGGCATCATCACCAGCTGTCCAGGGCTGTCAGCAACCCAATGCTGAGAAGATCTGGGGGTGAACAGTGCTTCTTCGATTGGGCGGTTAACCGCCTACAACGGTGTCTTGGCGGAAATAATTTGTTATTTTTGAGAGTGAACTGCCCGATTTTGGTTGTTTTTGCCGTTTTTTCGTGTTTGGCCCATTTTGACCGACATGGGTCCTGGCTGCCAGCGGCCTGAGCGTAATAATTAATTACTTGAAATCATTTGCAGAAGCGATGCCGGGGGTGAACACTCCAAAGTGGGCTTATTTGCATTTGCCCCCATCCTCCTACAGAGAACTCTGAACGGCAGACCTCCTATATAGGTTGTTTCTGGCCGTCATTGCGGGGATTCCGTCTGGTCGGGGTTGACCAACCGTGCGCCAGCAAGAGGGTGAATGACCTCATTCAAAAAGCAGTGGGGGAATCGCGGGTCAATGTCAGCTGTGTTCGTCACTCCGCCTTGACTGAGTTTAAACTAGGTCTTGGCAGATTGACTTGAGATATGCCAGCCATATGCGTTTAAAGTTGGCAAAGTGAGTGTTTATGTAGGAACTGAACTTGACGGATTGGGCAAAACAATTGACCGGCGCCGAGTCGGGAGGATGTGATGGCGCCGCCGGCATATAGCGAAGCCATGTCCGGTCGGCGGTCCGCAAAAAGGGCGGCAGTGGGAGGGGGGTCCGCAAAAAGGGCGGCAGTGGGAGGGGGGGGAGATGACGTTGGGGGGAAGGGGGGCGGGTGAGGGGCGTGTGTGTGGAGATGCGGCGGGTGAGGGAGCTTATGAACGTAGCTCGGTGCTTGTTGATCGTGGCGATGATGGGGAACGGACAGGGGGGTCTGGCATGCATCGTGGTGGTGGAGGTGTGTTCTGTGGTGTGACACACACACACACACACTCACACACAGACATGTGCACGCACACACACTCACACACAGACATGTGCACGCACACACACAAACCCACCCACCCACCACCCACCCACCCACCCACCCACCCACCCACCCACCTACCCACCCACCCACCCGCCCGCCGCCCCCCGCCCCGCCCGCCCGCCCCGCCCCGCCCGCCCGCCACCCACCCACCCACGCACGCACGCACGCACCACCCACCCACCCACCCACCGCCCGCCCGCCCCCCCGCGCCGCCCGCCCGCCCGCCGCCGCCCCCCGCCCCGCCCGCCCACACACACACACCCACCCAGGCGGTGCACCTACCCGCAACCTGAACCGAGTGCCATCATCTCATCGGCCGCGATGCTTTCGTGCGCCGCTCCACTGCATGCATGCGCGCGCCGCCCATGAACCCAGAGAGGACGGCGGCAGCGGAGGTGGAGGCGGAGGCCGAGGCGGAGGCGGGCCAACGGGCGGCGGGGATGAAGAGTGCGACCCCATGCATGCACCCGCGCACGCCAGGGGTCTCCTTGGGGCCAGTCATCCTTTCGTTTTTCCCGATGAGGATTTCCCGGTTTCGTCAGGATGTCGGGCTGCAGCCCAAAGAATCGCTTCGAAAAAGTGCGGAAATTGACGATTTCACACTTTTTCACGAAAAAAGCCTCCGCACGCCGGCTTTCCCGAACGAACATTCCCCTAAACCATCGGGGGCGTCGCCTTCGGGCACGCTTTATTTGTTTCCCGATCGGGAAGGAAACCCCTGGCGCACGCGCACGCCACACGCCACACACTCACCCCCTTGGTAGGCTGGCGCGCTGCGTGGCCTTGCGGGCTCTAGTAGAGCTCCCCTAGACGTGTAGTCTAGGCCTCAACTCACACCCCTGGGTCCTCCGGGTGCGTACTTGTAACAACTGCAACAACACACTTACCCCCCACTGTGACCCCCACCACCACACTACCTGTGACAGGTACTGTGGTGATCAATGTACTTCACGTCACAGTTCACGGCAGGCTGCCGTGAACTGTGCCGTGAAGAGGGGTCCGGCGCCGGGGGCGCCGTGAACTCCCGAGCGCGAAGAGAAAGTGTGGGACTCGCCCTGCGCCGCCGCTCACTCGCCGCCGTGCCCGACCTGTCGCAGGTACTTTGGTCGCAAGGGACCACACGAGATGCGGCTGTGGACATTCTTGTTTGCAGGCGGCCTTGCTGGTGCGGAGACATGGGTGCGCCATCTGCACACACACACGCACACACACACACACACACACACGTGCACACACACACACACACACACACACACGCACACACACACCCACGCACAGAGGCACACGTGCACACACACACACGTGCACACACGCACGCACACCCACACACGCACCCACCCACCCACACCCACCCACACACACACACACGCACACACACTAGGGTCTAATGCGCCATCAAAGGCGTCCGACGGACTGTAAAATCGCCCACACATACACACACACACACAGAGGCACACGTGCACATACACGCACGCACGCACACACACACACACACACACACACACACATACGCACGCACGCACCCCCACCCCCACCCACCCCCCCCACACACGTGCTCACACACACACACACACGCACACACACACACGTGCCTACACACGTGCCTACACACGTGCACACACGTGGTGCACACACGTGCACATACGCACACGCACACGCACACGCACACGCATACACACACACACACACAACCTGCCCTTCCCCCCCACCACACACACACACACGCGCGCGCGCGTGCATAAAAACCCACACCCCACTACCCGTGCGCAGCCGTTGGCGTGTCTGCGTTTGTCAGTGGGCCGCGCTGTGTCATGTCGCTTGGAGTGAGCCTTGCTGCGTCAGCAGTGCTGGTGGCGTGCGCGCGAGGGATGGTCGGCACGGCGCCGCAGACGCCCATCGCGATTGCGTGTGGTGGGTGGGGCGGGGGTGGGGTGGGGTGTGGGGCAGTGCTTCTTCAGTTGATTTCAATTAATCAATTATTAAAGCCTAGCCGATGGGGACCTGGACCAAAATCGGCAAAATCGAAAAAAATGAAAAAAAACAGGCGGTCAACCCTCAAACATCAATTGTTTTTTTTCTACCCAGAAACCATCGTAGGCGGTTAATCTGCGGTTAACCGTCCAATCGAAAAAGCACTGGTTTGGGGCGGCCATAAACACTGGCCCCTCTGTGTTGTGTGAGACAGGCTGCTTGTACGCCCACCGTGATTGCGTGGGGTGGGTGCCGCGTGGCTCCTAGCTAGGGTGATTCATGCCATAAAATGAACCTGTGCGTGCGGGGGAGAGGTGAAGGGGGGGGGACTACTATGATAGGCCACGCACCTCCACTCCTGTGTAAAGGTGGGGAAGGCTGCTCACACACACACACACACACACACACACACACACACACACACACACACGCTTGCACACGCACGCACACACACACACACATGGCACTGTCCCGCGCAGGCGTTTGCATCCTAATCTTCTTCGAGATGTCTGGGAGATACGCGGTTTCGAAAAGTTTCATGCCTGCTGGACTGGTGCGTGGCCCTTCCAGAATTCCAAGTCTGATCCGCGCCATGGAATGCGGTCATAACGTCTGAGACGGTCCGGGTTGCGCCCCAGGCGGTGGTGGGCGCCTGAGGCGGTCGGGGTGGCACCTGAGGCGGTTTGCATAACGCCTGAGGCGACGCCTGAGGGTTCAGGGGTGCGCCTCAGGCGGCGCCTCAGGCAGTCGGAGCGCATGAGGCGCCGCCTGATCCGCGCAATGGAATGGGACGCCTGAGGCGCCGCCTGAGGTGTTGGGGACGCCTGAGGCGCCGCCTGAGGTGTTGTGAATGTGGTAGGGTGGGGTGGGGGAGGTTGTGTGCCGCCTGAAATCCACCATTCGTATGTGAACTGATCGCCGCTTCCACTGCCCGCATGCGCGTCGAGAAAGTCACGCACACGCACGCACACGCACGCGCACGCACGCACACCCATGCCCCCCCTCCCCTCCCCCCCACCACACACACACACGCGCACGCACGCACACGCGCACACCCACGCACGCACATACGCAGGTGGCAGGCAGCTCACTCATGATGGTGGCCGGGTACTTCCTGAACGGGCTGTGAGGCGCGACCTCCCGAATTCAAAACGCCATTCTGATCTGAATATTGAAGACGGCCGCCCTTGCGGAACCACTGGCTGCGCCCCCAATTGTGATGATGAGAGTTGTACAATCCACTGCTGGCGGTCACACTTTCGGTTCCAGAGCTCCAGCATGACTTTCCGGGTCATATTGTAGCGTGGCTGAGCTCACGCACATTTTTGAGGAACCAGTCTTGGAGACCGCCAATAAATAAAGGGGGGGCCACCACGGTAACAGTAACGCAGACGCAGACGCCACACACACACGCAGTGGCTGACGCCAAGCAAGCGATACCACGGTAAAGCATTAGACTGAGTAACACGGTGGAAAACGGTCGACGCTGCATGATGCTATAGTTTGAGTAGCTGTAGCTGAGCTGGCGATTCGGTGGTATTAACCCATAAGTTACAATTACAGTTACATCGGCTTTCCAGCAAAGACTACCTCTAGTCCTAGTACCACCGCCTAGACCCAAGTCCAGTTCTGGCCCTAACAATTACTTGTGTGGGGCGGTAGCCACCAGCCGGCTGCCTGCCAACGTGTAGTCCCAGAGCAAAAAGGAGAGCTATTGTGCGACGCCTCCAAAATAGGTCCTAACTGCTTCTAGGGGAAAGGGGGTCAAGTGGCGCTTGCCAATCTACTTGACCGCCGTGGTGGAGGGGCCGGCGCTTGAGGGGCAGCCGGACCGTACACCACGGCTCTCCACCCAACCCTATCCTGAGCACGCTGAAACGCCGTGTCCAAAAAAGTCTTCCAATCAGAACGAGTGCCACTAGTTTTGCCTAGCTGCTGAATCAGTAGCTTAACAAAATAGTGTCGGGAGGAGGCTGGAGGATGGCCTTGCTGCCGAGCCACATCCATTGTGCAGTCAAAGTCGTACGAGGAAGACGAGAAGCCGGCATGCGCATCACATGGCCTAGCCACTGCATTGATCGCTTTGCCACAAGGCTCTCAATTGGCTCAGTGTCGCACGCCTGCCGAATATAAGTTAATCTGTGCCGGTCGACCAGGCGCACACCCAGAATGCGACGAAGGCAGTTAGAGTGGGCAACCTCCAATCGAGTCAGTTGTGTTTTAGTAGGGGCCCATGTTTCGCAGCCGTACAGAAAGTGGGGCAGCACGAAAGTGTTGTAAACCCGCATCTTAGACTGCACTTGCATCTTCTTGCTAGCCCAAATCTTATCAAAAGACGCAAACACGCCCAGCGCGCGACCGACACGCACACCGATCTCCTTTTCCACACCACCACTCTGGGTTATCCAACTCCCTAGATACTTAAATGCAGAGACGGTCTTCACTTCACCACCAGTCAGCGCAAACGTGGTCACTTCACCACCAGTCAGCGCAAACGTGGGCAGATCCGCGTCAAAATCTGCTGGCAAAATCATCACTAAGCTAGAGGACACTTTGTCAAGGATTTTCAGCATAAGCGCCAACTGAGCTGGGTCATGCGAGAACAAACATAAATCGTCGGCATACATCAGCATTACTATGCGCTCAACCGACGACGACAACACAGAGCCGCCGGCTCGGGTCACGACTGAGACGCCAGCCCCCTCGGGCATCATGTCTAGCGCCTTTTTCACTTTGTGGTCAATAAAAACATTGAACAACACAGGAGCAATGACGCACCCCTGTCGCACACCAGACGACACGGGGAATTCGCATCAACAGTGCCTCTGCTTTTTCTGTAACCACACTGAGCCTCATGCAATTGACCATCAACCTGCGTGGAGACGCGGTGCAGAAGTATGGCAGCGTACACTTTCCCGGCAATAGAGAGAAGGCTTATACCGCGGTAGTTACCAGGGGAGTCACGCGGACCCTTCCCCGTATATTACGGTGTGATAATAGCAGTTTTCCATTCCCTCGGGGTTCTCCCCGACCGCCATACGGCGATGATGACCCGGTGGAGCCATGCGATGGCAGGTGGGCACCGCAACAGCATGGCGTCCAGCTGGTCACCGCCCGGAGCGGCGGCCGAGCGCAACGCTCGCACACACGCCTCCGTCTCAGCCAGGTCAGGGGGGCGCCCGTGCGCCTCGTCCACCTCTGTGGCGCGTGTGAGCTCAAACGCCGCTACATCGTTCTCCAGCTGGTTCAGGGTCTCGTCGCTGAGCTTAGTCTCCCCGCCATACAGCTTGTCGAATGACTCTGTCATGGCCTTCAGCACCCCGTCTGTACCGCTGTGCAGCGCGCCCGAGACGTACCCCGCATGGCAGGAGGGATCTGATGGCTGCGGCTGCGGCCCGCCAGCCTGTCACACGCGCGCGCAAACTGGCGCAGATTCTTCTTGCGTAGCATGTCTTGCGCCTCCGCCACCTGCTGGCCGATCCACCTCTCCCTGTCTCTCTGCACAGCTGCGTCGACCGCGCGGTTGGCGCGGTTGCGCTCTCGTTTGGCAGCAGCAGACTTGCTCCTGAGCCATGCCGTGTGCGCGCGCTGCCGGGCGTCCATGAGCCGGAGGGTGCGCTGCGACAGAGTGAACTGCCAGCCGCGCCGCCGGCGGCTGCCGCGTGGAGCGAGGTGGTTGGTGGCCGCCTCGCGAATGGCAGCAGCCATCGCGTCGTACTCCGCCTGGGCATCAGCGCCCTTGGGTGGCACGGCCTCCAGCAGCCCAAAGCGATCGGACAGCTGGAGGTTGAACTCACGACGGACAGCCGGGCGCCGCAGTTGTGAAGAGTCCCATGCGCGCCGCTGAGAGCCGCCTGCATGGCGGGAGGCTCGCATGCGGAGGCGCATGGACAGTACCACCATGCGGTGATCGCTGTCCCAGGTTGGGCTCCTACGCACCCTACAGTCTGTCACCGCATGCATGCGGCGGCGCGCGACCAGGATGTAGTCCTTGACGCTGTGCAGGCGGCGCACAGAGCATGCATGCCGTCTGCTCTGTGCAACAGCCATGGGGCTGATGTGGGTGTACTGGTGCTCAGGCCTGTGGGGGTAGAGAGTGTTGGCAGCGCGCAGGCTGCATGCAGTGGCAGTGTCGAGGAGCAGGCGACCGTTCCTGCTGGCCACCGCTGGCTCCGTGAGGGGCAGGTGCTTGCCAACGCATTCGTGGTCGGACACCGAGTCCCTCCCCACTGCTGCATTGAAATCACCTGCCACGATGAGCAGATCGCGCTTGTCGTTGGCCTTGTCCGCGAGCGCCGCTACTCGAAGGTAGAAGTCGCCAGCCTCCTCGTCGCTCGCCGCCTCCGTTGGACTGTAGGCGCTGACGATGGTGATCATCTGCCCACGGTCTGCTGCAAAGCGGGCCTGGATGAACCCATCATGGGATCTCATACCTACCCCCTTGCGCTACGGCGGCCGGATGGCGATCTGCTGAGGGAGGCAATGCGGGAGAGCTGGGAGTTGGCGGCGGGTGGCGTGCGGGAGAGCTGGGTGGCACAGCTGAGCGAGTGCCTAGCACGGTTAGGCTGGCGTGGGGCAAGGAGGCAGGGGGCATCGCCAGCCAGGGACAGCAGCGGCGGCGTGGTTGGCATCAGAGACCAGCACACCGGAGCTGCCAGAGGACGCCAGCTCGGCGTCGTCCGCTCAGTGCCTGACTCATGGTCACACCGCTTCAAGATGCTTACTTACATGCGGTAGAGGTCACACGACTCTGTCGGCGCACCAATGCTCTGGACGGGGCTGAACGGCGCCGACCGGATCACGACACTCGCACGCTTTAGAATGAGGCTGCATGCACTGCAGACAGAGAAGAGGTGCCACACGGGGCAGGCAGAGCTACGCAGCCAGAGGCTACGTCGCCCTTGTGGCATGCGGGAGGATGAGGCACCAAGATATTACAGTTACAGTTACAGTTACATGGCATTCCAGCTAAGACAACACTAGTCCGAGTGCCACCGCCCTGTGAAGGACGATAGCCACCAGCCGGTTACCTGCCGTCTAGACTACCGCTCCCGCCGGCTAGTTTAGACCCAAACAAGTCCCTGAGGGACATGTCTGGCAAGGAGCGTATGGGAAAGGACCGTCCTCCTCCTGGGCGTATAGGAAAGGACCGTCCTCCTCCTGGCCTTTGAGGCCAACCACGCCGGCTGTGCCGACTGGCGGCGCTGAAGCAGAAAAGTCCCCGTCTGGCATGGTGCATGGTTGTCCAACTCCATGCATGGGGCCAGGTCCCACCCTCCAGGGGGGCCTGGGCACAGGTCCCACCCTCCAGGGGGGCCTGGGCAAACAGAGTCGTCATGGCAGGCTGCCTGAAGAGTGCCCCCGAGGGTGAGCGCGGTGACAAACGCTGCGATGGTGAAGCGGATAAACTCTGTTGTTGCCTCGGCGGTCACCACCGCTGAAGCCCTGATGGTAGCTCGCCCCCACGAGCAGCCATCTTGACCGATGTCCAGCATGCATTGACGGGCGCCAGCTCCTCCGCTCGTCGATCAACTCGTCGAGATCGGTGCCGCATGGCGTCCTGCATGGGAGGAGGATAAGGGCCGTCTCCCAGCACGGGTCGCGGCAGCGCCGCGGCTACTCGCCAAGCCATGACAGCGCCGGGCAAGCCGCTCCTGTAGTTTCCACCGAGGGACAGTCTAGCAGGAGCCAGGCCAGTCGTATTTTATCCCGCTCGTCAGCGGCACGGAAATCCTAGTCACCAGCAGCGCCGCATTGCTGGGTCCAGGGCTCGGCGACGACCAAGATATTGAGCCAGATTAATGACTCATTAGAGCCTTCGAATTATTAAAAGTCTGTAAAGCAGGGAGAGGGATGGTGTTTTTGTTGTGAATGAATATTGGGGGAACGGAAGAAAGGGAGAAAAGGGGATGGCAGTGATACGAAGTGGAACGGCTGGCCCTGCGGAATAGTGAGCGCCCCAGGCTACTAGTATCTTTCAGTGGGGCTCAGTGGGTGGAGTGCAGGCACGAGGGAGTGAGGTCTCAGACAGGCAGGATCAGAAATCAGGAGCAGCATCAGGGCACAGCATTGTGCGTGCGTGGGTGTTGCATTGTGGGTGGGTGTGGAGTGGGTGGGTATTGCATCAGGTGTGCCAGGTCAGGCAACCATCAGGCCAGGCGAAGTGACACTCGCCAGCATAGACGTGTCGCCCAGTCTCCCCCTCGTGACATTGGGTGGTGCGACACACAGCGAGACGTCGACCGTGGGCCCTGCCGCTCAGTACCCACGAAGGAGATCCAGAAATCTTGCTCTTTATCCCCGCTCCAGCGCGGCGCCCTCACACAGCAGCTGACGCATGGAGCGCGGCGGCGTGGCGTGTAGCCGGGCGCT
The DNA here is from genome assembly GCA_016618255.1 of Chlamydomonas sp. UWO 241. Taxonomy (NCBI): domain Eukaryota; kingdom Viridiplantae; phylum Chlorophyta; class Chlorophyceae; order Chlamydomonadales; family Chlamydomonadaceae; genus Chlamydomonas; species Chlamydomonas priscui. Next base: position 450,634 of record VFSX01000042.1, on the reverse strand, counting down.
GCTGGCCATGTGGAGCGGCGCGTTGCATGGCGCGCATGCAGCTCGCATGGGCGCGCATGGGCATGCGCTGCCGTGGTGCCCGTCCGCGTGCGGCACGCTCGGCTCCCTGGCAAGCAGCAGCACCATCGCCGCTGCCCGGTGCAGCAGCAGCTCTGCATCCACGCATGGCACATCAGCAGCAGCAGCGGCAGGCAGCCTGCTCGCGGGCCGCGCCCTCCTCCGCCTCGTGTCATCCACCGCAACAGCCACCTCAACCTCCGGCCTGCTGCTGCTTCAGCACCTTCCACCTGGCTTCCTGTCACCGGCGGGCGCGGTGCGACACGCGTTCCAGGACACGAAGGTGTGTGTGCGTGCGTGTGTGTGGTGGTGGTGGTGGTGTGTTGGGGGGGGGGGCATGCTTTTGCGTGACACAAACACACACACAAACACACAGACACACACACACACACACACATACACACAAATAGACACACAACCCCCTCGCCCTCCCAGGGCTACACCCACTTCCAGCAGCGTGGCGCTTTCGGCTGGGCATCTGGGCGAGCTGGCATCTTTCTAGCAGCTGCTGCTACAGCCATGACCGTGTACTACGTTTCCTCGATCGAGTCGATCCCGTTCACTGGACGCCGACACTCGCTCATGTTTGTGTCGCGATCGCAGGTATGGCGCACTACGCCCTCAACCAGTGATTCCCCTGCGAGCCGTAAACCGCTCCGAGCCGGATTTCCCATTTCTCAGAAAACCACCCCACCCTTGGTGGGTGAGGGTGTAGAGCGATGCGTTGGAAAGCTCTTGCCGAGAGCAGCACAACGGCATGCATTGCATGAATACCCGGTGTGTATTGTGCCTGGTATGAGCGGTCAAAGTTGCTGGAGCCGGCAAAAACTAATTACTAAAATCCTTCCCAGGGACCACTGCCCTCAACCCCTCAACCCCAAGAGAAGAGAACGAAAGAGGCAAAAGAGAAACACATATGTGGATAGCGGGCATGCTTGCCAAATACAATCCTGTGGATGGAGTTTTCTGGGCGGCATTCACTCACATAATGTTTTGTTCTGGGTGGCATTCACTCACACTCACACCGTGTGTGTTTGTGTGGGTGCGTGCGTTTGTGTGGGTGTGTGGGGGGGGTGGGGATATTCTGGGCGGCGCCGCCTCTGCGCTTGTTTTGTGCAGACGCGCTGTGTCGCTGCCGTTTTGTGTCGCGCGTGCGCATGTGTGGACCGTCGAAGCAACTGACCTCTAGGGCATCTAGTGCACCTAGGGCTGTCGTGCCCTGGGATGGAGTGATTGATAGGCAGTCACCTCTATCAGGCCCCCCAACAGCAGCGGTAGCAGGTCGGGCTGTGTGCTGTGCTGGCGAGTGCATGCATGCAGCTCATGCGCTCCATGGCGCATGGGGCGAGGCCACACAATCTGAAACCGAAACCGTAACCGAAATAGTAACTTCGAAACCATTGTAGGAGCTCGCAATGGGCGAGGTCATGTTTCGGTCCGAGGTTGAGAAAGCGGCAGCGACGCGCACGCTCCTTCCCCTACACACACGGGTTCCCACGCCCCCACGCACGTGCGCGCACACGCACACGGACTCACACACCCACACACACGTGCACGCACACACACACACACATGCACAGGAGCTCGCGATGGGCGAGGTCGTGTTTCGGTCCGAGCTCGAGAAACCGGCCCCTGCCCTGTCCGAGCTCGAGAAACCGGCCCCTGCCCTCCCCCATACGCCCACTTGCCCCCCCCCCCACACCACACACACGCTCACATACACAGGAGCTCGCGATGGGCGAGGTCGTGTTCAGGTCGAGAAAGCGGCAGCGACGCGCACCCTCCTTCCCCTACACACGCGCCCACGCACACACGTGTACGCACACACGCGCACATGCACAGGAGCTCGCAATGGGCGAGGTCGTGTTTAGGTCTAAGGTCAAAAAAACAGCGCCCCTCCTCCCCTTCCACACACACTTGCACGCCCGCACACACACTGCCCCCCCTCCCCCCCCAGGAGCTTGCAATGGGCGAGGTCGTCTTTCGGTCCGAGGTAGAGAAAGCGGCAGCGACGCGCACGCTCCTCCACACACACACACGCGCCCACGCACACGCACACGTTTGCGCGCACACACCCACGGACGCACCCCCCCCCTACACACACGCACGCACATATACAGGAACTCGCGATGGGCGAAGTTGTGTTTAGGTCCGAAGTCGAGAAAGCCGCTGCGACGCGCACGCTCCTCCCAGCCAGCCACCCATATACACGGATGGTGCAGCGCATCGGCGCGCGCGTCGCAAGTGTGGCTGGCAGCGCGGATGTGGTACCTGGAAAGCTGGGCCATATGCAGGTGTGTTTGTGTGTGTGTTTGTGTGTGTGTGTGTGTGTGTGTGTGTGTGTGTGTGTTTCAACACCAAACTTCCGAAACTTGATGCCGAAAGCTGTAAGCCTTGACCCCGTTTGAAGGGGGCACACACGCACGCACACATTGATGCACGCACACACGCGTGCCTCCCCCCACACCCCTCACCACACACACACACTTCCCCACACACCCCACACACACAGGGCCTCAACTGGGAGTATGCAGTCATTCAGTCGCCGACCCCTAATGCGTTCGTGGTGCCAGGCGGGAAAGTTGTGGTCTACTCTGGACTGTTGGACCTGCTGGCGAGGTGCGTGTTATGGTTATGCTTCCTCGGAAATACCGGCTATATTTTAAAGTTTCGGGTGGATTCAAGCAACTATACGATGAAAACAACATGGTCCCTGATCCCAACAGTGGTCTTTGTGCCAGGAGCAAAGTGGTCGACTACTCTGGACTGCTCAACCTTCGGGAACCTCGTACTTAAAAAGAAATTTTACCATCGTGAATCGATTCCGTTAAACTTATAACTAGCAGCAGGACAATGACGTCAGTCGAAAAGTTAGTCACCGTTATCAAACGCGTTCGTGCTGCCAGGGGGGAAATTCTAGGGCTACTCGGGGCTCAACAGTGTTTTTTCTTCCAGTTTTTGTTATTTTCTAGGAGCCGGCGCGCGAACCAACATCCTGTTGACCGCCTTGACCGCTGCCTTAGCATTGACCATCAAATATATGTCATTTTCACGCTCTTGCTCTTGAGATCTATCTCATGGGATCGTCAGACCATCAAGCAACTTGGTTGGTTGAACTCTATCTGATGGGATCGTCAGTAGCCAAATGGCTCCCAGGAGCCAAAAACAAAATGAATGGGGCTCGACCTGCTGACCAGGTGCGTATAGTCACCAGTAAGATGATTGTATTTTGAGTCACACATGCACACACACAAACAAACAACGTGCGCGCACACACACACACACACACACACACACACACATACATACACACACACATACCCCCCACACAACAAAACACACACAAAACACACACACATGGCCCCCCCTCCCCCCCCCACACACAGTGAGGACGAGGTTGCAGCCATCATTGCGCACGAGACTGCGCACGTGCTCGCACGCCACCACGCGGAGAAAATGTGAGTTTAGAAATAGACAGAGGGACCAGGCGCACCTCCATGCTCACCTGCTTGTTTTTTCCGCGCGCTGTTCGGCTTCCGTGTGTCGCACTCCCTCTTCATGCTTGGAAGCTTGCGGAAGTGCTGCTTTCCCGGGACTGACCTCATCTCTCCCCAACCCATGTCACCAAACACACCGGTCAACCATGAGCACCTATGTGCTTGTCCGCTTGTTTTTTCCACGCCCTGTTCAGCATCCGTGTGACGCATTTCCTCTTCATGCTTTTGCTGCTTGCCTTGTACTGAGCTTCCCGAAATCCCATAACTTCCCTCCATCCCATGACTTCCCTCCAACCCATGCCACCACACACAGGTCGAAAATGAGCACCTTTGTCCCAGTCCGCTCGTTTGTCCACGCCTTATTTGCCCACTCGATGACACACCACGCCTTATTTGCCCACTCGATGACACACGGCCCCCCCACCCCCCCACCCCCCCCACACACACCCCTGTCGTTGTTGCACACACGCAGGTCGACAATGAGCACCTTCGCCCCCGTCTTCTCGTTTGTTCACGCCTTGTTTGTCCCCTCCCCCTGTCGTTATTGCCCACGTCATTGCCCACATTATTGCCCTCATTATTGCCCACATAATTGCCAACATTATTGCCCACATGCAGGTCGACAATGAGCACGTTCGTGCTAGTCCGCCTATTTTTCCACGCCCTGTTTGGCTTCCGTGTGCCACAAACCCTGCTGACGCTCGGCTTCGGGCTTCCATACTCACGGCAGGTGTGTTTTGCGCGGGCGGGCTCACGGCAGGTGTGTTTTGCGCTCTCAACCACAATCGCTGAACCTGCGTGCGTGCAGGCGGAGCACCCACACCCACACCACATGAGCCACGAGCCATCACTCGTGGCTCATGGCAGCTGCTTGCTAACAAAAATCACACCTTCACTTTTTACCGTTTTCTAAGAAGAAACAACGTTGCCGGCGCTTTCTCGGATCGATTTCAGAGGCAAGGCTCCATAACGGTTACACCCTGGAAACCTTCACCATCATCCCCAACCTGTGTTGATGTGCAGGCAGAGCACGAGGCAGACGCCATCGGCTTGAGGCTCATGGCGGCTGCGTGCTACAACCCTCACACATTCCCTTTTTCCATTGTCTTAAAAACAATGGCCTCCCCAGCGTTTTTCGGATTGATTGAATCGGCAAGGCAGAGCTCCATTTCGGCACACTCTGCAGACCTTCACAATCATCCCGCAACCTGTATTTATGTGCAGGCAGAGCACGAAGCCGACGCCATCGGCTTGAGGCTCATGGCGGCTGCGTGCTACAACCCGATGGCAGCACGAACCATGCTGAGCAAGCTGGGTGCAAAGGAGCAGCAGGAGCAAGCTGGGTGCAAAGAGCAGCAGCAGGTGGGTGTGTGGGCGGCTGCTGCACGAACAATTGGCTGCACACAGCATGCTGAACAGGCTGGGCGCACAGGAGCACATGTGTGTGTGTGTGCGTGGTTGTGTGTGTGTGGGGGGGCGTGTGTGTGTGTGTGTGTGTGTGCGCGGCCGCATGCTACAACCCGATGGCTGCATGCAGCATGCTGAGCAAGCTGGACGCAAAGGAGCAGCAGGTGTGTGTGTGTGTGTGTGTGTGTGTGTGTGTGTGTGTGTGTGGTGTGTGGTGTGTGTGTGGGGGTGGGGTGGGGTGCGTGTGCGAGTTTATCTGTGGGTGTGGGTGCGGGTGCCGGTTCCGGTGCCGGTGCCGGTGCCGGTGCCGGTGCCGGTGCCGGTGCTGGTGCCGGTGCCGGTGTGCACCACTGCCCCCACACACACCAGCACATCATTGCAGCGCACGCACGACATGAATCAGCCCCCAGAGTGCATGCGCACGCATCCGCTGTCACACACGCACACATATAAACACACACACGCAGACAAACACCCCCGCACACACACACACACACAGACACACACACCTAAACATACACCCTCGTAGCTCACGCACGGCACGGCGCAGCCCCGCGAGTTCATGCACACACAGACACACAGAAAGACACACAGACACACAGAAAGACACACATACACACACTCACGCACACACTCTTGCAGCTCACGCACAGCACGGCGCAGCCCCCCGAGTTCATGCGCACGCACCCGCTGACAGACGCGCGCGTTTTGGCTGTGGTCAAGGGCCTTCCGCAAGCGACGGCGGACTTCGACTCACGTTGCGGCGGCCGTGCGGACGCGTTTGGTCGGGGGGCAGCAGCGGGCGCATGGTGACAAATGAGTCACACCGCTGCCGCAACGAAATGTGGCCACATCCACGACATGGGGTTTGATCTCAGGTTTTGCATGTGCGCCCGGAGGACCCCGGGGCGTGTGTCAAGGCGTAGGGTCGTGATCACTCTTGCCGGCTTGCGATGTGTGCATGCGTGGCAGTTCAGGCGGCTCCCGCATTCACACATGCCAAGGGTAGAAACGCACTTTAAGCCGTAACCCGAGGACTTCCGAGGCAAATGTGCATGGCACGCCTAGCAATAGTTAATGCAACGCGCCAACGGCCTCCTGCAAGCGACGGCGGACTTCGAGTCACGATGCGGCGGCCGAGCGGGCGCGTTTGGTCGGGGGACGCCGGCGGGCGGCTGGTAAATGGGAAGTCCCTCGGCGGGGGTCAGGCGGGTGTGTGGTGTCAGGGCGGCAGGGTGGCAGCGCGGCGTGCCTGGCTGGCAGCTGAGGCGGCTCCCTCATTCACACGTGCCAAGGGGGGCGTGCACTGCAAGCTGCTACCGTGAACTTCCGACGCAAATTTGCACTGAGCGCGCCGTGGCTGTGGTCAAGGGGCTTCTGCAAGCAACGTCAGACTTCGACACGCGATGCGGCGTGCGCGTTTGGTCCGGGGTCGACGGCGGGCCGCTGTTGAATGACAAGCCCCTTGCCAGCGGGTGGTCTCAGGGTGTCGGAGTTGCAGCGGTGTGCCTAGTATTCAGGCAACGATTTTGCACGACACCGGGCGTAGGTCCTAGACGACACGTCTAGGGGGGCTCTACTCAGAGAGCTTGCAAAGGCCACGCATAGGAAGCAGTAAATGATATGAGGCCGACAGGCGGTCTACCGCCGGAAATGGCACGGAAAGGGTTCCTTTTTCACCCCGAGAAATGTGAAATCAACGATTCCACATGTTTTCCAGAAAAAATCGATGCAATCTGCGGCAAGAAATTCGTCCATCCGAATCTTCCCAGGAAGCACTGTCAGTGGGGCTGTGGTGGCCGGGTGTAGATGCGGCAGCACCATGCTGCGCCTGCGTGCCATTACGGGAAGCTCTCGAAATTCCCAAGCGCCAAGGGGCTTGCATTGTAAACTGTAACCAGCACCATCGTCTGATCTGCGTAAGTGGATGCGGTCATAACGCTCGAGGCGGTCAGGGCTGCACCTCAGGCGGTGGTGGGCGCCTAAGACGGTCGGGGTGGCGCCTAGGCGGTCGGGATGCCGCCTAAGGCGGCGCCTGAGGCGACGCCTGAGGAGGTCGGCGCGCCTGAGGCGCCGCCTGATCCACGCAGGTAGGCGCCGCCTCGGGCGTTGGGAATTTGGTAGGGCTGTGCGTCATGACAGGCGGCTCTCGAAATTCCCATGCGCTGAGGGGCTCCCATTGTAAACTGCAACCTGTAAACTTCCGAGGCAATTGTGTGTGGCACGTGTTGCCACCACAACAGACAACACCTGCCAGTGCTCCACGGGCCGACGGCACCTGCAGCTCTGCCACTGCGCCACGCTGTTGACTCCGCACGCCCGGCGCAGTGGAGCGGCGCTGCTCCTGCCTGCCTGTTGCGTGCACTGCATGTACCTCAGCTGCCGAGACCGGCCCGAGCAGCTGCACCAGTGGAGGGATTGCACTGGCAGCAGCAATTGAGGCCGCGTTGTCAGGAATCGCAGCGAGGTTGGCCGGTGCACCACATCAGGCCCTCCAAGTAGCTGCACCAGCGGAGGGATGGCACCAGCAGCGACCGCCACCAGAGTCTCTCGATCTCCATCGCAATCCGACAGCCCAACAATCATCTCCAGAGCGTGCCTCTGCTGAGATGGACAGATGCTCGCGCCTAGCTTGCGCACCAGGCTCCCCACGTCCCGGCGGGCGAGTGGGGGCATCGTGTGCGGCGTGGCTGCGTGTGCATGCAGACGGCAAGAGGGGCACAGGTAGTGGTGAGCTGCAAGGGCATGGGGGGGCGTGGGGTGTAGGTAGTTGGTGTGCGATGCATGGCACGCTCTGCAGGAATCCTGCATGCGTCGCACAGCATGCGCATGGGTGCATGGCGTGTGCGTGTTACATGGCGAATGCGTGTTGCGTGCCACGTTCTGACGCCATGTACGCAGCAACACGCCGTGTACTCACGTTTCCAGGCCTGACGCGGGAGCACTACGCCACGTGTGGTGACGGTGCTAGGATTTCGACTGGAGGACGACGAGAGCGGGCGATGCTGGGTTACAGGCGATGGTGCCTGGAGGCACGCGGCTTCGCTCAGCTATATATCGCTCAGCTAGATAGCTGAGGGACTGTTTCAGCGCAGCCCGACGTGAACTGATCGTTCAGTGTGGGGGCAGTGTGGGGTCACTCTGATGCCTTACTGCAGCATCCAGGTCGACTGTGTGCACACACATAGGCCGACAAAACTCGATTGTGGGGCTAGCCGAGCCTTCATGGCTCGCTGGAACGGAGCTGTTGCGGTGGTCCTCTGTTTTGCCTTGCTTGCCCGCGCTGCCTCTGGCGGCCGCGCGATAGGGCTCGACGGCATCATCGCGCAGCCTCTACCTCAGCCCCAGCAAAGTGAACCTGCGGGGGACGTGGCGCAAGGGCAGGTGGGCCTGCGGAGCAACGTACTATATCGATTGATGGCAGTACTAGTGAGCCCCACCAGCGTTCAGACCTCCTCCCGTTGCAGGATGGGGCGTCGAGGACGACGCATTGCGCGATTCGGGGCTGACATGGCATGCATGACATCCCCATGCATGAGCACGCGTCCCTTGGGCTCCAGGCTGTACAGTGTTATACGCAACACCTGAACACACGCACGCAGCCTGCCTTGAAGCATGCAAGACCTGAGCACAAAACAACAACTTGGTCATAAGCCACAGCGCCACCACCATCCAACGACACCTGCACACACTCTCCCCCCTTCCCTACACACACAAACACGCACGTGCACGCACGCACGCACACACACAGAGCTGCACCCAAACACACTGAAAAGCGCACAAACATGCCCCCCCTCCCCCCGCGCATACCCACAGACACACCCGTTCCTCGGATGGTATGATGACAGTGAAAAAACGATCTCCCAGGATGATGCGCTGGAGTGGTACCAACAGCAGGTGTGTGTGTGAGGGGGGATTGTCAAGCCTGCAACCTTAGGATTGGACATGTCCTCTGACTCTAAGGGGTCTTTCCATCGGCCCCGAAATCTGGTGTCTCGTCGGTTGTGTCTGGACGTTTTCATGTTATCTGGTCGTCGTGTTTCCATTGTCGGCGTGTTTCGGCCAGATAGACTATCTGGACCTACCCAGATAGTCGACCGACCCAGATGTAGGGGTCCGAGGCCTATCTGGCCTATCCCTACCAAAATCCCAACGTCTGATCCGTTCCATGGAAGATGGTCATAACGCCTGAGGCGGTCGAATGTGCGCCTCAGGTGGTTGTTGGCGCCCAAGGCAGTCGAGGTGGCGCCTGAGGCGGTCGGGATAAGGCCTTAGGCGGCGCCTGAGGCGATCAGGGGTGCGCCTCAGGCGCAGCCTGATCCGCGCAAGTGAATGTGAAGCCTGAGGAGCTGCCTCAGGCGATGTGAATGTGGTAGGGAAGGCGGTCATAACGCCTGAGGCGGTCGGGGGTACGCCTGAGGCGACGATGGGCGCTTGAGGCGGCACTTGAGGCGATGTTTGAGGCGGTCAGGGGTGTGCCTGTAGCGGTCTTGGTACACCCGAGGCGACACCTCAGGCGTTGAGTATGAAGTAGGGCTGCACTACCACACTCCCAACACCAGAGGCGGTGTCTCAGGCGGTGCATTTACTTGCGCGGATCAGGCGGCGCCTCAGGCGCACCCGACCCCCGAGTTGCCACTTGAGGCGCACCCCTGGTCGCCTCAGCCGCAGCCTCAGGCGTCATACCGGCCGCCTCAGGCGCCTCCCCGCCTGCCTTGGCTGCCCGCCACCGTCTGAGGCTCACCACTGACCGCCTCAGGCCTTATGAACGCATTCACTTGCGTGGATCAGACGATGGGGCTGTGGTAGGGCTGGCTCAACTGCCCGCAGACACACGCCGCAAGGCCGACCTCCGCCTGGGGTACAGCGGTTCACTCTGCCACAGCCGCAACGAATGGCACGCGCAAGTGAAGGCAGTCATCACGCCTGAGGCGGTTGATGGTGCGCCTCGGGCGATGGTGGGTGCCTAAGGGGGTGCATGGGGCGACGCCTCAGGTCGTCGGGGTGTGTTTGAGGTGCTTTCCGCCCGCTTGAGGCACCACCCCAGTGGTCCCTCCGCAAGCAGTCTACCAAAATCCCAATGTCTGATCCGCACAAGTGAATGCGGTCATAACGTCTGAGACGGTCGGGGGTGCGCCTCAGGCGGTGGTGGGCGCCTACGGCGGTTGGAGTGGCGCCTGAGGCGGTCGGGATGACGTTTAAGGCGGTGCCTGAGGCGATCAGGGGTGCGCCTCAGGCTGCGCCTCAGGCGGTTGCCGCGCCCGAGGCACTGCCTGATCCGCGCCAGTAAATGCAACGACCAAGGCGCCGCCCCAGGCGTTGGGAATGTGATGGGGCACAGTGATCCTTCTGAAAGCAGTACCCCCTGGTAGGCTGGCGTGCTGCGTGGCCTTGCGGGCTCTACTAGTAGAGCTCCCCTAGACGTGTAGTCTCGGCCTTAACTCACGCACCGGGGTCCTCCGGGCGCGTACATGTAAAAACTTTAAAAACTGAAAGCAGTACTATTTCCCACTTCCCACTCCCATGTCGGAGAGCGCGTGGATGGGTGCGTTGGCCCTACCAAAATCCCAACATCTGATCCGTGCCATGGAATGCGGTCATAACGCCTGAGACGGTCCGGGGTGCGCCTCAGGCGGTGGTGGGCGCCTGAGGCGGTCGGTGTCGCGCCTGAGGCGGTTTGGATAACGCCCAAGGCGACGCCTGAGGCGGTCAGGGGTGCGCCTCAGGCGGCGCCTCAGGCGGTCGGAGTGCCTGAGGCGCCGCCTGATCCGCGCCATGGAATGGGACGCCTGAGGCGCCGCCTCAGGCGTTGTGAATGTGGAAGGGTGGGAAGCTCTCCCAACGCACCCCTCCACGCTCCCTCCCAGCAGCGCAACGGCATCTGTTGCGTGCACACCTTCTGTGTACCACGCTTGGTATTCGTGAGCCAACAAAATTGCTCGAGCCGGAAAAACAACACAATTATTTACATCCGTCCCAGGGGCCTCTGCGCCACTTGATTAGCGCAAGTGAAGGCGCCTGGGGCGCCACCTCAGTTGAGTAAGACAGAACACAAGCAGGGGCCTTTGACCACTCAGCCCTGACCCCTGATCCCTGAATACCCTAAATTTGAGCCCCCAACCCTGGACCATCCACAATCTGTCGCAGAGACTCGAGAATGCGGATCTGCTTGACGAAATCACGGTCGAATACGACCGAACAGAAGCAGAGGGCTTCGACGCCTTGGAGCACAACGGTGCGTGTGTGTTTTTGGTGGTACGTGTGTGGTGGTGGCGGTGGTGGTGGTGGTGGTGTGTGTTTTGGTGGTGGTGGTGGTGGTGGGGGTGGGGACACAACAATGCAAACACACACCTGCAAACACTAACACACTCATTGGCACACACACACGCACACAACCCCCCCCCCCATCCTGTCCCTCCCACAAACACGTAGGATGCCGAGATGAGGCCTGGTGACTCTCTGCCGCACGCTCCATTGATGTATGGACGAGCACACACCGTGGCTCCCTCGGCTGCATGCAACTTGAAACACGGACTCAAACACTGCGGTGTGACGCTGCCGCCGCCCCAAAACACGCACGCGCGACGCAAAAGCCCCTATGCTCACAACACGCTGGCCGGTTTCTTACCCCCACCCCCCTTACATCCCCACACACAGGCTGCCGAGATGAGGCATGGTGCCTCTCTGCAGCACGCTCCATCGACGTGTACGGGCTAGCACATGTGGTGGCACCCAGCTATGACCCATACGCAATTTCTGGTTCAGCGGAGCGGTGGGATGAAGTGCGTTTGGGATTTAGTTATTCGGAGATTGTTGCTCGGGGCCAGTGATTTCCTTTCCATGATTTTAAATTTATTATTCCACAGCCGGATTTTTATTTGGCCGCGTTGATCGTTTACCTCCCGTTGACTGTTTTTCCTCATACATAGTTCACTTAAAAGCTGTTGACAAGCACTGCCTGGCAGGCTTGTCAGACAACAATCCACTGGATAGGTCAAGCTGGGTTCAAGGTCAAAGCACAGCCAGAATACAGCCAAATGGCTAGGAAGAGCTGAAAAGGAAATCATTTCTTGGGGCGTAGAGCGCTGGGCGCAGGTTTGGGGGTTGAAGTTTATCGTGGGCTTGCGCATTTTGTTGCAAGCAGCCTTGATTTTTTTGCGGTCTCTGGATCAGAGGATCGGTGAGGTGAGGTGCGTCGAAATTGCGATTTACGGGGTTTGGGGAAGCGGACCACAATCGAATGAAAAGTGAACCCTGAAGGCTGCACCCCTAAGCTTAAATCCCCCACCACAAGACTCAACCCTGAACCAGTGGTCCCTGGGAAGGATTTTAGTTATCCGCTTTTTTGCCGGCTGCAGCAGCTTTGACCGCCCATACCAGGCACAATACCCAGCGGGTATTCATGCAACGCATGCCGTTGTGCTGCTCTCGGCAAGAGCTTTCCAACGCACCGCTCCACGCCCTCACCCACTGAGTGTGGGGCGGTTTTCAGGGAAATGGGAAATCCGGATCGGAGCGGTATACGGCTCGCAGGGGAATCACTGCCCTGAACCCCTAAACCCTCAACTCGTTACCCTTGCCCTGAGCTTCGCCTCCAGTGATTTCCTTTTTACTATTGTATATTTATTTATTCCACAACCGGATTTTCCGTTGACCGCGTTGACCGTTGGCCTCCTGTTGGCCGTTTGTCCTCATACTTATATCATTTGCGAGCTGTTGAGGTGCTCTGTGTGGCTGGCTTGTCAGACTTACAATCCACTGGATGGGTTTAGCTGTGTTCAAGGTCAAAAGTACAGCCAGAATGCAGCCAAACGGCTGTGTAGAGCTGAAAAGGAAATCACTGTTCGCCTCGACGGCAGATCAAGCCTGCAGGGCTGAAGATAGAAAAGCTCCTCGCGTGTGCATGGCACGCACCCTAAATGCAAGACGTAACGCCTTCAACTCAAACGCGTTACCCTTATCCCCAACCTTGCCCCTCCAAAACAGATCAAGGCTGCAGGTCTGAAGGCAGAGAAGCTCGTCACGGAACGGCTGAACCAGGTAGGTGTTGCGAGGGTATGATTTATGTGTCCTTTGGCCTCAACACTGACGCGGCGTCAAACCAAGATAACACACTGAAGAACTTTAACAGTAACTTGAAAACCTGTGAACTCGCCTAAACACGAGGCGGCGGGCCTGAAGGCAGAGAAGCTCATCAAGGAACGGCTGAGCCAGGTACGGGACCTAGCAAGGGGTACAGGGGCTAGGGGAGCGGTGAACACGCACAACACACAGGCTGAAGCACGTGAACATGCTGAACCACGCGAACAGGCACAACACAGGCTAGGGGAGAGGTGAACACGCACAATACACGGGCTCAACCAGGTACGGGCTAGGGGTTAAAGGGCTATAACGGAGAGGTGAACACGCACAGCACACATAACCCCCAAAACACATCTGGGCCTCAGGCTCAGTGATCCTTGGGAAGGATTGATCAATTAATTATTATTCCGCTTTTTCCCGGCTTTTTCCCGGCACAAGTATTTTTCCCCGCTTTTTCTTGGCACAAGTTTTTTTTCCCCGAGCGGAAAAGCGGAAAAGCTGCGGAAAAGCGGAATAGCCCACAAAGCAATTAATATAAAAAATGCTCAGATTCCGCTCCGAGCGGTATACTGCCATCGCAAGGATCACTGCTTAGGCTGAGGGTCTGAAGGCAGAGAGGCTCGCCACGTAATGGCTGTACCTGGTATGTGTTGTGAGGTTTGTAAAACAAAACCGGACCCCTGGTGCCTTCCAATCCTCTGGCCTCTGGACAACACACGTAAGCCCGCTTTGGGGGGCAAATGAAAATACAGAATGAATGAATCAGAAAAAAATGTCAACAGGCCTCAATGCAAGGCCGTTGGTCTAACGGCAGAGACGCTCATCGCGGAACAGCTGAACTAGGTCAGCAGATATGATATAGGACAATGTTGTACGCTGCGGGCTGTGTTAACAACAAAGTTGCTTATAACACACGCCCCCCCTCCCCCCCCACACACAAAAAAAAATACAGATCGCAGGTGAAGACGTTTGCTACAACACGCCCCACAACAAGGGGGTGCACGAATTCAGTTGGAAGCTTGCAGATACAGCGATGCGCACGTACCACCGCTTGGATTCTCTGCTCGGCATCGAGGGAATACTCACGGCAAGTACCCGCCATGATCTAATCTTTATTAAATAAGATTGCACTGACTAAAAATGTGGTAAATTGCATTTGTGCATAATGTTTACATTTCTGCAAGCTTGCAGATACAGCGATGCGCACGTACCACCGGCTCGACTCACTGCTTGGCATCGAGGGAATACTCACGGTGAATGAGGTTGTGATTAAATCCATTAAAAGGCGAGATATTGTTTTTTATATAAAAAAACATAAACTTCGGTTTGGAAATTTGCGGCAAAGGCAATGCGCGCAAAGCACCACCTTGACTCTCTGCTCGGCATCGAGGGTATTGAATCGTAATTGTCGATCAATACATAAGTAAAGCAATGTTTCAATCAATTCTTCATTTATTCATTTTTCTAGTTTGTGTGGGAGCTGGCCGTTTATGCGATTCGCACTTACCACCGGCTGGGCTCTCTGCTCAGCATCAAAGGAATACTCATGGTTATTCATCATTGCTATTGATCAATTGATTTAGGAATACAGAAATGCAAAGAGTGTACCGTGCATGCTACATTTGCGCGAGTGCGTCCTGAAACACCCTCTCCCCCCCTCCACGCAACTGCAGGAGTTATAAACCGCGCACACCATCTTAACTATCGCAAACAAAGTCCTAAACATCCCCCCCCTCACAACCACCACCACCACCACCAACCGCCACCACCCACCACCTCAACACAACCACACAGGAGTTTCAAACCGCGCACGCCATCTTCAGCATCGCCGACGAAGTCCTAAACGGCACCGCGCGAATCCTCGACGTGGGCATCGTCAACGGGCTGCCGGGAGCAGAGTTCCAACTGTGGCACGAAGACTACGGGGAGCAGGTGACTCTACTTCTACAAGTCTACTTCTACAAGTAGAAGCAAGTTTGCCTGGCATTATTTTTGCAGTTTTTTTTAATATTTGGGTGTTGAGTTTTGAATTTTGGATTCGTTAAAACATGTACAAATAACAAACAGATAACGGCATGCACGGACCCAGCCCGGGCCTGTATTTCAGCTGTGGTGGAATATCAGCTGCGCGTGCGTGCTCTGTGCTTGCGTGCTCGCTCTCTCTACGTGCGTGCTCTTCGCTCACCGCGTGCTCTTTGCTTGTGGCCCTGCCACATTCCCAACGCCTGAGGTGACGCCACATGCGGTGCCTCAGGCGATGTCTTCACCTTATGGGGCGGCGCCTGGGGCAGCCTTGGCACGCCTGGGGCGACGCCCCAGGCGCCACGTTAGGTGCCCACGACTGCCTAGGGCACACACCCTACTGCCCCAGGCTCTATGAACGGCTTGACTTGCTCGTATCATACGTTGGGGCTGTTGTAAGGTGTGCGTATTGTCCGCTAGCGCGCGCGCTGCCTCCTTGCACGCTCTCTGATTGTGTGCGTGCTGTCTGCCTGCGTGCGCTCTTTCATCGTGCCTGTGCACTCTCTCAGTGGCTTGGGGAATTGATTCCATTGCATTCAAGTAAATTGCGATTGAACAGCACAACAATGGCGGCAGCGGTATTTTCACAGATCCGGCCGGAGCGGGTATTAGCACACACTGGTCACAGCCACTGGCCGCACACTGGACAGACACTGGTCACACAACCTGCTAGCATGTGGTAGGCTGGCGCGCTGCGTGGCCTTGCGGGCTCTACTACAAGAGCTATACTAGACGTGAAGTCTAGGCTTTATCTCACGCCTCGGGGTCCTCCAGGCGCGTACTTATAAAAACTGTATAAAAATGGTCATAGCCACTAGTCGCGCACTGGTCAGATACTGTCATACAACCTGCTGGCACACTGGTCACACAGCCTGCTGGCACACTGGTCACACAACCTGCTGGCACACTGGTCACACAACCTGCTAGCACACTGGTCACACAACCTGCTAGAATGTGGGTTGCATTTCTCTCGACTCCCCCCAACTCACCCACCCGCACTGCTCACAGATTCTCTCCTCGTTTGCACCCGGCATGTGGCGCACGCCAGGGTTACCATTTGCTGTCCAATAATGTACCCACCCCTGTCGTCGTTTTTCACTGGAACTCTGCCCGTCTAAGCACCCTCCCACCCCACCCCACGTATATTTTTGGCCTCCACCCCACCCCACCCTGCCACCAGATTATGTCTTCATGTTTGCACCCAGCCTGCGACACACGGCGGGGTTACCATTTGCTGCCCAAGAGTGTATCCCCCCTGTCATCGTGTTTCAAAAAACTCGGCCCGTCTAAGCACCCTCCAACCCCACCCCACATTTATTTTTGGCCTCCCTGCAACCCCACCCTGCCAACAGATCCTCTCTTCATTTGCACCCGGCATGCGTCGTATGGCGAGGTCTCCATTTGCTGTCCAAAGTGTTCCCCCTGACATCGTCTTTCAAAGGAATTCCGCCCGTATAAGCACACCCCAACCCCACCTCACATCTCTTTTTGCCCTCCCCCCCACCCCACCCTGCCAACAGATCCTCTGTCATTTGCACCCAGCATGCGGCGTACACCCAGGTTACTACTTTCCGCCTAATACTGCAACTCCCCTCGTCAACATTTTGCTTTGTCGGAACCCCCCTGAGCCTGATCTGACACCCCCCGCCTGCCATCCGTGCCTTGCTCCCGCCCACAGGTTCTCTCTTCTTTTGCACCTGGCGTGCGGTGTGCGTCCAGGTTACTAGTTGGTGCCATAGACATTTCCTGGTCGACATTTCGCTTTGCAGGAACCTCCTGAGCCTCACCTGACAACCCCCGCCCGTCATGCGTGCCTCTCCTCCTTCCCACACATCCTCTCTTCATTTGCACCTGGTACTAGGCGCAGGTCCGGGCATTCGCCGCCAAATACTCCATCTCCCCTGGTCGTCATTTTGCTTCACAGAAACCCCCCTGAGCCTGATCTGACACCCTCCGCCTGCTGGCCTCGCCCTGCCCCTGCCCACAGATCCTCTATTATTGTGCCCCTGGCATGCGGCGTACATCCGGGTTGCCATTTGCCGTCAATGTGTGCATCTTCCCTAGTCGACATTTTACGCAACATACAACCCACCCCAACCCAACCCCCAGCCTGATACGGGGCCCTTTGCCTGCCCCTGCCTTGCCCCTGCACACAGATCCTCTCCTCGTTTGCACTCGGCATGCGGCGAACATCCGGGTTCCCATTCGCTGTCAATGTGGGTGACGGGGCGAGCCTTGTGGAGCGATTATAGGGTTTGATGGTCGCCCTTCGGACGCTCTGAGGGGGGGGGGTTCAACCTGGTTTAAGCAGCAACAAGGTATGTAAAGGGGGGTGAGAACGTTTTGGCAATAGTTTATCCGCAAAAGTGTGGATTAGCACAGCTCATCACAGTGCAAGCGGGGAGGGTAGAGTGCGGAGGGCGGAGGCATTCAACATATACATTGTTTTAAACCTGGTGATAAATGGGGGTTATTGGGGTTGATGGGCAGGTACAGAGCAGTGATCAGTGTTAAGGCAGGATTCAGAGGGATGGTGGGGTGCGAGGAGGCGCTACCACATTCCCAACGCCAGAGGCGCCGCCTCAGGCAGCGCCTTCACTTGCACGGACCGGTTGGCACCCCTGACCACCTCAGGCGCTGCCACCATAGGCGCCCACCACCGCCTCAGGCACACCTAAACCGCCCCTGCCCCCCCCCCCCCCACACACGCACAGGTATTCATCCCCTTGGTCGATATGGCGGAGGACCTCGGGCCGCCCGAGTTTTCTGTCAGGGACCATCTCTCAACATGCGAGCTGCCCGACGAGCAGGTTGAGGTGTGTGTTTGTGTGGTGTGCACAACAGAATTATCGAGGTTTTTGTGTTTTAAGGAATATGCTGTCTGCCTACAGTCCCTAGTGATTCCCTTTTTGGCTCTGCAAAGCCATTTGGCTGTATTGCCGCTGACGAGCGGGGTAAAATACGACTGGCCCGGCTCCTGCTAGACTGCCCCTCGGTGGAATACTTCAGGAGCGGCTTGCCCGGCGCTGCCATGGCTTGGCGAGTAGCCGCGGCGCTGCCGCGGCCCGTGCTGGGAGACGGCCCTTATCCTCCCCCCATGCAGGATGCCATGCGGCACCGATCTCGACGAGTTGATCGACGAGCGGAGGAGCTGGCGCCCGTCAATGCATGCTGGACATTGGTCAAGATGGCTGCCCGTGGAGGCGGGCTACCATCACGGCTTCAGCGGTGGCGACCGCCGAGGCAACACAGAGTAAATCCGCTTCACCAATCGCAGCGTTCGTCACCGCGCTCATCCTCGGGGTCGCTCGTCTGCCGGTGACTGGCGTTGGAAGGTCTTCAGGCAGCCTCCATGACAACTCTGTCGTCCATGCACCCCTGGAGGGTGGGACCTGGCCATGCATGAGGCATGGGGCGCTGGCTGAGCCCCATGCAAACGAGAGCTGGACAGCCATGCACTGCCAGGCGGGGACCGTTCCAGTCAGCGCCAGTCGGCTCTGCCAGCTTGACTGGCCACCAGGCCACTACTGTGACCCTGAGGAAGGTCCTCTCCTGTATGCTCCTTGCCAGACATGTCTCTCAGAGACCGCTGTTTGGGGTGGTCTAGCCGGCGGGAGCTGTAGTCTATCGGCCGGGAGCCGGCGGTACTCTAGTACTAAAGTGTGCTGGAGTATCGGCGGGTGCCTCTGGTAGAAGAGTAGCCTGCTGAGCGGGAAACCCCGTGTAACTTGGGTAACTTGGGATTTATAATTATTCCACAGCCGGATTTCGCTTCGACCGCGTTGACTGTTAACCTCCTTTTGACCGTTCGCCCTCATACATCGGTGATTTGAAAGCTCTTGATGAGCTCTTTCTGGCGCTTGTCAGACATACAATCCACTGAATAAGTTCAGCTGTGTTCAAGCTGCAGTAACAGTAATAGTACCAGTAACAGTAACAGCAACAGTAACAGTAACACGGGGTTTCCAGCTCAGCAGGCTACTCTTCTACTAGAGACACCCGCCGATACTCCAGCACACTTAAGTACTAGAGTACCGCCGGCTCCCGGCCGATAGACTACCGCTCCCGCCGGCTAGACTACCCCAAACAGCGGTCTCTGAGAGACATGTCTGGCAAGGAGCATATAGGAGAGGACCTTACTCAGGGTCACAGTAGTGGCCTTGTGGCCAGTCAAGCCGGCAGAGCCGACTGGCGCTGACTGGAACGGTCCCCGCCTGGCAGTGCATGGCTGTCCAGCTCTCGTTTGCATGGGGCTCAGCCGGCGCCCCATGCCTCATGCATGGCCAGGTCCCACCCTCCAGGGGTGCATGGACGACAGTTGTCATGGAGGCTGCCTGAAGACCTTCCAACGCCAGTCACCGGCAGACGAGCGACCCCGAGGATGAGTGCGTCGACGAACGCTGCGATTGGTGCAGCGGATTTACTCTGTGTTGCCTCGGCGGTCGCCACCGCTGAAGCCGTGATGGTAGCCTGCCTCCACGGGCAGCCATCTTGACCAATGTCCAGCATGCATTGACGGGCGCCAGCTCCTCCGCTCGTCGATCAACTCGTCGAGATCGGTGCCGCATGGCGTCCTGCATGGGGGGAGGATAAGAGCCGTCTCCCAGCACGGGCCGCGGCAGCGCCGCGGCTACTCGCCAAGCCATGGCAGCGCCGGGCAAGCCGCTCCTGAAGTGTTCCACCGAGGGGCAGTCTAGCAGGAGCCGGGCCAGTCGTATTTTACCCCGCTCGTCAGCGGCACGGAGATCCTCGTCACCAGCAGCGCCGCATTGCTGGGTCCAGCGCTCGGCGACGAGAACGCGCCTCCGTTAATCAAGCCCCAAGGATTACTTGCAGAAGGAAACTGCAAGTAATTAATTAAGAAAAAGGGCAAGGTCGAATACGCTTCTAGTTAGGTGCGCCACGCACAATTCTAAAATCCATCATCATGGGGGGGGGGAGGGAAGGGGTCAAGGGAAGGGCCGCTCAAGTCGTTGGTCAGGGACCATCTCTCGATGTGCAAACTGCCGGCTGAGCATGTACAGTTTTGTTTGCTTGATTGTATTATTTGAGAGAGCCGCCTCGTAAGGCGGGCCTTAACATCGCGTGTGGCTCGCGTTGAGCAAGAAAAAACGTGCCCCCTGGGCCCACACTGTGACGGGGCTCGCGTTCGAACGAGACACACTTCACCGTCCACTACGCTGCCGTCTCTGCGTGGATGCAAACACTCATCACACACACGCACAGACACACACTCGCGCGCGCATGCCACTCACTCACACAAGACACGAACACACAGACGCACACATGCACATACAGAAAACACACACACACACACACGCACATGCCTCCCCCCCCCCACACACAAACATTCAACTCATGCACACAGGGTTCGCGGTCCAACGAGACACACTTCACTGTCCACTATGCTGCCTACTCTGCGTGGATGCGATGGAAACGATGGTGGCACTGTTTGTGGGTGCAAAAGGATAAGGTATGTGGAGGGGGGGGCTGTGCGGGGTGTGTGTGTGTGTGTCTGTGTGTGTGTTTGTGTGTTGGTGTGGGTGTGGGGGTGTGGGGGGGGGCTGTGTCTGTGTGCGCCAGTGTCTGTCTTTTGTATGGGAGTGGATGCGATGGCAGCAATGGTGGCACTGTTTGTGGGTGCGGAATGATTAGTGGCACTGTTTGTGGGTGCGGAATGATTATGTGTTTTGTGTGGGGTGGGGGGTGGGGGCTGTGTGTGTGGGTGGGGGAACGTGTGGGCTTTGTGTGAGAAGGGGGGGTGGAAGCGGTGATGGCAATGTTGTGGGTGTGCAATGACAAGGTTCTGTGTTTGTGCATGTGTCTGTGTTTTGTATGTGGTGGTGTTGGTGTTGGTGGGGGGGGGGCGGTGGAAGCGGTGGTGGCGTTGTTTTCTGGGTGCGAAAGGACGAGGTGTGTTACAGTGACGCACACATACACGCACACACACACACGCACACACACACGCACACACACACACGCACACATGCGTGCGTGCACACACACACACGTACACACACACACACACACACACACATGCCCCCCCTCCCCCCCCCCCACACACACAGGTGCGCGGGGATGTGCCGCCCCAGTTTCAGGAGCGCCTCAAGACACGGTTAACGCTGCGGCCTGACATGACCGGGCGCCCCAACTCGTTCTTCATTTACGACTACTTGGCCTGGTGAGTAACCGAAAAACCCGATAGTAACCGGAAAAAAAAATTCAAAGGAACCAAAAGGCCAGCGGGGCGGCCCGACATGACCGAATACCCGAAATTGTTTTTCATTTATGACCTCTTGGCATGGTGAGTAACCAACAAACCCGATAGTAACCGAAAGTAACCGAAAAATACGCAAATCAACCAAAAGCTACCGAAAGGCCAGCGGGGCGGCCCAACATGACCTGGTGCACCAACTCGATCTTGATTTACGACGACTTGTGGTGAGTAACCGACAAACGCGATAGCAACCAAAAGAATCCAAAAGAAATAGAAATCAATCAAACGTTACCGAAAGGCCAGCAGGGCGGCCCGACCAGTGCTTTTTCAATTGATTTCAGTTAATTAATTATTCTTACTAGAGCCCCGCCGCTGGCAGCCAGGACCCAAATCGGCAAAAATTGGCAAAAATTGGCAAGAACAATTGAGCGATAAACCCTCAAAAGTCAATCCAGTATTTCCGCCCAGAAACCGCTGTAGGCGGTGAACCGCCCAATCAAAGAAGCACTGGGCCCGACATGACCGGGCGCGCCAACTCGTTCGTAATTTGCGACCACTTGGCGTGGTGGGTTACCGACAAAACCCGGAAGAAAAATCAAATTACCGAAACCGAAACCAAGCCAAAGTAACCCAAAACCAACATAGCGGCCTAGGCGCCCCAGCTTCATTTACAATACTTGGCGTGGATATAAACCCAATTATACACAAGAAGTAAGAAAGAAAGAGAAAGTAAGAAAGTAATCGAATGGAACCGAAACGGAAATAAACCAAAGCCAATGGACCCCCACATGACCTGGCGCCCCAACTCATTCTTCATTACAATACGCTTGGCGTGGTGGGTGCCCGAAAACACTGAACGTAGCCGAACCAGAAAGCCACCGAAAGTGACCATAAGCCTTGTGGGGGAGGGATCGAGGCACTTGGGCTTTCTCCCGCGCCGTTACGCGTGGTCCCCTTTGGGACCCTCATTGAGGGTCCCCCAACCGTACAACCCCAACCACTGGTAGGCCGGCGTACACACACACACACACACACACACACACACACACACACACACACACACACACACACACACACACACACACACACACACACACACACACATGCGCACACACACTCACAGGCACCGAGCGACGCCCAACTACAGCCCCAACCTGACGCGACCAGCGCTCTACGTCCTCATGGGGCGACAAGGCTTCAAAGACAACGCAAACTTCAACAAGAACAACTTTGGGCTCTTCGACCGCAAAGCCGAGACGTTCCTGCGCAAGTTCTGGGAAGTCGAGGAGGCAGGCATGGAGCTGTGAGGACTATGGGCTCCTGTATTATCTCTGGTGGATTGAGCCTCAATCCATGCCCCAGAGTCTCCATCCATGCCCCAGAGCCCCAAGTGCCTAGGCGCATGAGCAGGCGGCTGGGAGTGTGCCACTAGTGGATTCACAGTGGATTCCACAGTACTGTGTAGAGTGTCAGTGCGCACTGATTCGAATCGCCCGTTCGACCTCAGAGCGGAAACTTTTCTGGAACTTCGAGGTCACAGGCAAAGAGCTGTGAGGGCCAAGCGCCCCTGAAGTTCCCTCCGAGGGATACTCAACGCCCACGCCACGCGTGGACGTCGACAGCCCGATCGGGCCCTAGGCGGCCATCGGCAAGGGGCCGGAGGTGTACACGTCAACATGGACGTGTGTACACACGTCCACGTGGACGTGTGTAACGCCTGATCGGCCACAGCGCAGACTTCTTGGGCGTTGAGGATGCAGGCGTGGAGGTGCGAGGGCCGCTGCGCCCTAAGCTAGGATTCCCAAATGAGGGATAGCAGA
Source organism: Chlamydomonas sp. UWO 241 (assembly GCA_016618255.1). Classification (NCBI taxonomy): domain Eukaryota; kingdom Viridiplantae; phylum Chlorophyta; class Chlorophyceae; order Chlamydomonadales; family Chlamydomonadaceae; genus Chlamydomonas; species Chlamydomonas priscui. The sequence goes on along the minus strand of VFSX01000042.1, from coordinate 427,532 downwards.
TCTGTCACGGGACTTCGGGTCCAGCCTCGCGGCATGGGTGTCCATGGCTTGTGTTGCAAGATCGGGCATAGCCTTGTCCAACAACACAGCCCCGTGCATTAAGCACGCAAGGCCCGTTCATCGATGCAACGTCAAAGTGTCAGAGACACTGCCACGTGTCAAGATCTCTAGCCTCAGAGGTGCGTGTGCTCCAGGTGGGTGTGTGCCAATGGCGGGCGGGCGTTTGGCCTGGATGGCTGAAGGGCTTGCCAGCCAGGGCGGGGCAGCCCATAGGCAATCACACAGCGGTTTTGGTGATTGGCTGGTGAGCATCGGTGGTTTGCTGCAGGCAATTACGGTCACAGTTGATCAGATATCTGAGCACCCGCCTGTGTCGGCATATGCCCCCTGCTGCTGTTGCTGCAGCTGGTGTGCCGATGCCTGCTACAGCACGCACACGTTAACGTGCAGCCTCAGAGCGCTAGCGCAGCGCTCTTCTGGCTGTCTGTAATATTCCCCACCATGGGCACAGCGTCATGGTTAGCAAACGTTTGCTTACCATGACGCTGTGCCCTTGGTGGGGACTATTACAGACAGCCAGAAGAGCGCTGCGCTAGCGCTCTGAGGCTGCACCTGCTACCGCAACTACGGCCACGGCCGAGCAGCGACCGGAGCGGCCGGATTTGCAGCCCAAGCCTGCTGCTGCCACATACGGCAACATCTGCTTGATATGGCGGTGCTGGTGGGTGGGGGGCAGACAATGGACGGTGTGAGTTTGTGCTGCAGAGCTGCTGCTGCTGCTGCTGCTCAGATGCCACACAGTGATCCCCCTGCGAGCCGTATCCCGCTCGGAGCCGGATTTCCCATTTCCCAGAAAACCACCCCGCACTTGGTGGGGAAGGGCCTGGAGGGGTGCGTTGGAAAGCTCTCGCCGAGAGCAGCGCAGCGGCACGCGTTGCGTGGACACCCGCTGTGTATTGCGCCTGGTGTGAGCGGTCAAAGTTGCTCGAGCCGGGGGAAAAGTAATTACTAAAATTGATACGGGGCTGTACTTGGGGCACACCCCGCAGCAAGGGGGGCAGCGCCTCCCTCCGTTGACCCTTTCAAGGTGCCGACTCGGAATGGTAAGGGCGCGGCCCTATCAGCTCTGAGCACCTACCGCTAGTGCGGCACTTTCGCCAATGTGCCGCACGCCGAGCAGCTACCGCTGTTGCGGCACTGTCGCCAATGTGCCGCACGCCGAGCCGCTACCGCTGTTGCGGTACTTTCCCAATGTGCCGCACTTTGAGCACATGCTCGGCAACTGCCACCCGAATGACTATAAAGGCCGACGCTTGCATGCCATTACCAGTTCCCCAATGAGTACATGTTGAGATGTCATACAAGCAGTCCACGCCTCCTCGCCATGCCGGCCAGCAGCCAGTCGCCCTACTGTGTCCACCGCCTACCGACGGCGCCGACCGACTACAGTCCCAGCGCCTGCCTGCCCCCCGCTTGCTCGCCCCGCTTGCCGTCGCTTGCAACAGCGCTCCACAGCTCCGTCATCCTCCGTCCCCAGCTAGCGAGTGGTCCCTGGGGGAACTCCCACGCGCTAGCTACGCTACTAGACCAGCACAGACCAGAGCGTCGGGTCCTGGGCCCCTCCCCCCCCTCTAGTCTAAGCCCTACCCTTAGGCCCGGGCTTACACGCAGCCTAGCCTAAGGGAAGGTCACCCTGGTCCCGTAACAAAAATCCATCCCAGTGACCACTGATGCCACAGGTAGCCACATCTGCGAGTGCCTGCGTGTGTGCGTGTGGGCACATGTGTGTGGTGGTCGATTTTTCAGTCCATCGGATGCCTTTGATGGCGCAGTAGACCCTAGGAAAGAGGCCGGCATCTGTCAAAATAAGACCCCTAGCAGGCCAGCTGCCACCATGATTGATGTGCACGCGGTGCGTGTCTCAAAACAGGCGACACGGAAGTCAGCAATCTCGTTCCAGAACCTGGGGTTCTGCTGGGGTTCTGCCTGGCCGAGGATTCATGGACTCCTGCAACCGCTTGTCTTAATTGGCCTCCTCGGGGCGAGGGATGAACCGAAACAGGCTGTGTGCCTGCCCCCGTGCCCCTTTATAGGCAGGGCGCTCAAACACTCACGGAAAGAGCACCCGTCCAAACGGCGTCCAAGAGAAGTATTGTCGTCCAAGGGGCGTCCGAGAGGCGTCTGGCGTGTCCGGACGCGTCTGAGTTGCGTCCGGTGCGTCAAGGTCGCGCCCGCACACGGACGCTTCCAAAGACCAGGGTTGCACGGTACGTGATTACGCGTACGTACGTATTTTGGGTACGTACGTACGTACGTACGTACGTGAGGGAGCGCATATACGTATACGCCCTGTACGCAGCACTAGACGTCTTTTACTTGAAACACAAAAACGGTCATAACTCGCGTGCCTGTGCTTGGATCTGAACCATTCCTCTTGCATTGGAAAGCTTGTAACAGGGTCTACCCAGATCACTGCTCGTATGCTTCAGTGCGCTGCAGGAGGTGGGTGGGCCTGCTGCAGCACCACGCGCGCGCGCTCGCAGCGATGCACACAACAACGGACGCAACTCCCTGCCCTCTGCCTGGATTTGAGCCATTCGACTTGCATTGGAAAACTTGTAACACGGGATATCGATATGACCTCATTATGCAGCAGTGAAATGCAGTGGTGGTGGGGTGTGTGTGCTGCTGCAGCACACCACGCGCGCACGCGCTCGCACCGCACCACAAAGAAAAAAGCGGCAGCAACTCCCTGCCCTCCAGGTCCCCCCCTACTGGAGTTCACTGCTACACATTAGTGGTGATACGGATAGCGCTTTCAACCAGCTTTCCAATGCAAGTGGAATGGTTCAGATCCAAGCACAAGAGCGCGAGTTATGACCGTTTTTGTGTTTCAAGCCCCCGAGGCACCGCCTTACTTGCTTCCCCGCAGCCCTAGAGAGACACCGCCTTACTTGCTACCCCGCAGCCCTAGAGAGACACCGCCTTACTTGCTACCCCGCAGCCCTAGAGAGACACCGCCTTACTTGCTACCCCGCAGCCCTAGAGAGACACCGCCTTAGTTGCGACCCCGCAGCCGTAGAGAGACACCGCCTTACTTGCGACCCCGCAGCCCTAGAGAGACACCGCCTTACTTGCGCCCCCGGAGCCCTAGAGAGACACCGCCTTACTTGCTACCCCCGAGCCATAGAGACACACCGCCTGTGGGTGGCTGCCTGGCTTAAGAAGAGGAAGCTTCCACAACAAGACTGTAAAATCGACCAGGGGGGGCGGGGGCGGAGCACACACACACACACACACACGTACCAAGGCACAGCTGTCACTGCGACACGCACACACACCGCGAGCATGGGGCGGCTGCCAGGCTTACATAGGGGGGGCGGCGAGTTGTGGGTTGTTGCTGTCCAGCTCTCCTCTCCGATCCTAAACCAGCTCTCCTCTCCAATCCTAGACCCAGTGGTTCACGTTTGTTTTTGGTGCCGGCGTCGCAGCCACTGCGCACATATGTGAAGAATAACCAGCAGGCCGCCTGCTGCTGCCGCTACTGCCACTGCTACGGCTGTGCTTGTGTCACCCAGTCACTGGCGGTGCTCCAATCGGATGCAGTCGCTGCCGACCAACGCGAACATGCGCAACATGGAAGGTGGGGACCTTTTAATCTGCCACCAGGAAAACAGCAAGCATACCCCGTAGTACCGCTTTGCCTTGCTGATTGAATAATTTGGAAAACGTCGCGACAAGGTCGATTTCTAAAAAATATTGCCGAAAAAGTCAAAAAAACGCCCAAAGTAGCAACAAAACGGGAAAAAACCGAGAAAAAATCACGCGACAAGGCACCAAATTTCGAAAGAATTACTCTCTTTAAAAAAGCGGCGGCAAGGCAAAGCGGTACTACGGTAGCCCAGCTATAGGGGTGCCCCGTACACAAATTACATCTTATGCGATCCCTTGCAGCCAGCTTTATTTTTACAGGTTTTACATGTTTGCGACTGGAAGTCCCCGGGGTGTAAATTCTGGCCTAGACCACGCGTCTAAGGGGGGCTCTACTAGGAGAGCCCGCAAGCCCACGCAGCACGCCAGCCTACTGGGAAACAAACGAATGATTGCCGCCAGCTGAAGATAGCTTTAGCCAAATCAAGCGACGCTACCACTTCACGAACGTCGACAGCTTGCCGTACGCCCGCCCCTCCGTCGCATCGACCCCCAAGTACAGCGCATGAAGCCGCTCCTTGGTGCACTGCCTGTTCTCGGTGCGGCACGTGATGATGACTCGCTGCAGGGGAATGAGTGAGACTGGTGTAATAGCACGCGCCGCGTGCTCGCGGGGTCACCACTCTGAGTCGTGTGGTGTCGTGCGGTGTGTTTGTGTGTGTGTGTACACTGCATGAAGTAGCCACTCCTTGATGCACTGCCTGTTCTCCGTGCGACACGTGAGGATGACTCGCTGCAGGGGAATGAGTGAGATTGGTACGTGGGCACAAGCGTTCACGCGGGGTGAGTGGTGTGGTGCCGTGCGGTGTGTGTGTGTGTGTGTGTGTGTGTGTGTGTGTGTGTGTTGAGTGTGTGTGTGTTTGTTGAGTGCGCGCGTGTGCACTGCGTGCTCTCCGCAAGGCATGTGGTGACGGCTGGCTGCGAGGTAATGAGTGAAGTTGGTGTGTGGGCGCAAGCGCCGCGTGCACGCGGGGTGAGCGGGAGGCACGCTCCGAGTGTGCGGTGACGTGCGGTGTGTGTGCTGAGTGCGCGCGTGTGCACTGCGTGAAGCAGCCGCTTCTTGGTACATGCACTGCCTGCTCTCCGCGCGGAATGCGATGACGGATCGCTGCGAGGGAATGAGCGATATCGGTGTGTGGGCGCGCGCCGCGTGCACGCGGGGTGAGTTGGAGGCGCACTCTAAGTGGTGTGGTGCCGGTGTGTGTGTGTGTGTGTGTGTGTGTGTGTGTGTGTGTGTGTGTGTGTGTATCAAGGGCCGCAGCGACAGCAGCACGCAGTGCAGGGGCAGTGCCCCCCCCTCATTCACATCAGGTGAATCCTGGTGGGCTGGCGCGCTGCATGGCCTTGCAGGCTCTCCTAGTAGAGCCACCCTAGACGTGTGATCTAGGCCTTTATTCACGCCCTGTGGTCCTCCGGGCGCGTACGTGTAAAACCTGTAAAACCTCACATCAGGTGGCTTGTAGCATCCAGCCTGCGTCGAGGTCCCCCCACCAGGCGCGTCCTGGCACGTCTCGCTCAGTGGCGGGATGTGGCGCATGGTGGAACCCCCGAGATAGGCTGCCATTCGGGAGAAGCCGGATTGGGCGTCGGTTATGAGGCCGCTGCCGCGTGCGAGCGCGACCTGCGTGGAAATAGGCCAGTGCTTTTGTTAGTTCGGCTGTACGGGACGTCTGGTTATGCAATCGAATGTTGTGAAATCAAATTCGCAAGCAGTGGAGCAAGAAAACACAAAATGGGGGCCTCTTATACAAGTTTTCCCCCCATATAAATGACTGTGAACCGAGTTGTTTCCAAGGACAGTCCAGCCGTGGGAAAGGGTAAAACCAATCCCTGGGATCGGGTGTGGGGTGTGGGGAGGCGGGTGTGAAGAAGCGGCCATGCACGTGAAGCCGGATGCGCTGTTCGTCATGAGGCCGCTGCCGAGTGCTGGCGTGACCTGCGTGCGATTGCGGGCAGGGGGTAACCGGTACTTACAAGCTGTGGTAGGGCGGGCACCGAACACACGCACACAGCGCAACCACACCCGCCTTGAACTCCACGCGCCGCTCCATTTGCTCTTGCACACACCTTTGTGTCCAGCCACCACCCAGGCACCCAGATACAACCCAGCTACCACCATGCTAGCTCTCAGCTGCCACCCACCTACAACTCAGCTACCAACCAGCTACCAACCAGCTACCACCCAGCTGCCACACCCACACCCACAATTTCTGCAACTTTCTCCACACGCCGCTCTACTTGCTCCTCGCGCTCCCTCTCCCTCCCGGCCTCGTCCAGGCTCAGGCACCACCCAGCTACCACCCAACTACCAGCCAGCTTCCACCCAGCTGAACTCACCTACCACCTAGCTAACACCCAGCTGCCACCACCACCACCCACCATTTCTGCAGCTGTCTCCACATGCCGCTCTATCGCTCCTCGCGCCCCCTCTCCGTCTCGGCCTCGTCCAGGCTCAGGCACCACCCAGCTACCACCCAACTACCAGCCAGCTTCCACCCAGCTTCATCAGCTACCACCTAGCTGCCACCCAGGTACCCCCACCACCCACCATGTCTGCAACTGTCTCCACATGCCGCTCTATTCGCTCCTCGCGCTCTCTCTCCCGCTCAGCCTCGTCCAGGCTCAGCTCCACTCCCAAGAAAGCAGTCTCGAAGTGGTGGGGGACGACGTCTGTCGCGCTCTGCACATAAATCGTCTCAAAGCATGTGTTTCGTTGTGGAGTTCTGTTTTTAGGTCTGGGTCTGGGTGTTTAGGTTTCGGGTTTCGGGTTGAGGGTTTGTGCCGAATTGGTGGGGGACAACGTCGGTCGCGCTCCCTCTCCCTCTCAGCCTCGTCTAGGCTCAGCTCCAAACCCAAGAACGCAGCTTCAAAGTGGTGGGGGACGACGTCTGTTACGGTCTGCATGCCAGTTGCTGCGGGTCGTGCGTTTTTTTTGTAGTCATGATGCAGGGTCAGGATGTGTGGGTTTGGGGTTTAGGGTTTGTGTCAAATTTGGGGCTCGATTAACGGAGGCGCGTTCTCGTCGCCGAGCCCTGGACCCAGCAATGCGGCGCTGCTGGTGACGAGGATCTCCGTGCCGCTGACGAGCGGGGTAAAATACGACTGGCCTGGCTCCTGCTAGACTGCCCCTCGGTGGAACACTTCAGGAGCGGCTTGCCCGGCGCTGCCATGGCTTGGCGAGTAGCCGCGGCGCTGCCGCGGCCCGTGCTGGGAGACGGCCCTTATCCTCCCCCCATGCAGGATGCCATGCGGCACCGATCTCGACGAGTTGATCGACGAGCGGAGGAGCTGGCGCCCGTCAATGCATGCTGGACATTGGTCACGATGGCTGCCCGTGGAGGCGGGCTACCATCACGGCTTCAGCGGTGGCGACCGCCAAGGCAACACAGAGTATATCCGCTTCACCAGTCGCAGCGTTCGTCACCGCGCTCATCCTCGGGGTCGCTCGTCTGCCGGTGACTGGCGTTGGAAGGTCTTCAGGCAGCCTCCATGACAACTCTGTCGTCCATGCCCCCCTGGAGGGTGGGACCTGGCCATGCATGAGGCATGGGGCGCCGGCTGAGCCCCATGCAAACGAGAGCTGGACAGCCGTGCACTGCCAGGCGGGGACCGTTCCAGTCAGCGCCAGTCGGCTCTGCCGGCTTGACTGGCCACAAGGCCACTACTGTGACCCTGAGGAAGGTCCTCTCCTATATGCTCCTTGCCAGACATGTCTCTCAGAGACCGCTGTTTGGGGTAGTCTAGCCGGCGGAAGCGGTAGTCTATTGGCCGGGAGCCGGCGGTTCTCTAGTACACTCAAGTGGGCTGGAGTATCGGCGGGT
>VFSX01000042.1:287500-415000 GCA_016618255.1 Chlamydomonas sp. UWO 241 | reverse complement strand
TCGTGTCATGCATGCTGCTCGAGCATACTGAACAGGAGCAGGTCAGCTGGGCCGAGGCAGTGCATGACGGCAGACCTTGTACGCATGCGCGCCGCATGGAGGCATGCATGCATGCGCCATTCATGCGCCATTCAAGCCGAGACGCGCATGCATGCGACGCATGCCGTGCGTCGTGCACCTCGCGCGCACCACACACACACCATGTGCTGCTTGCGGCTCACCACCGCTCCATGTTCCCCCTGACGCCTGCACGCGTACGCAGCCACGTCGCTGCACACGATGCCTCCACTCGCCCGCCGGGACGTGAGGAGCCTGGTGCGCAAGCTAGACGCGAGCGCTCGTCCGTCTCAGCAGAGGTAGGCACTGGAGGCGATATGCGATCTGAGCTCCGGTGTTACTTCCTAGAGACTGTAAAATCCATCGTCGCTGTGAATCAGTATGTGGCAGTACTGGTACAGCAAAGTGTACGCGGCAACAGCCTCGCCCAAGAGAACATCTGGCTTTACACCTGATGCAACTGCTGCTCAGCATGTTGCTGCCACGGAAAAGTAGCGATCGAGGCGGCTCATTGTAGCAGCCTGTGTTGCATGCTGCTGCTGCTGCTGTTGCTGTTGCTGTTGCTGTTGCTGTTGCTGTTGCTGCACCGCCGTTCGCCTCCACGCACGCGCTGTTCCATTGCGGCACAGAGGAATTTGTTGGGAGTGACCGCCAGCGGGTTCAACCAGCAAGTTGCTGCTTGGCTTTACCGGTTTGCTGCCGCATCCACGTCCGTGCCTCCGGACCCGCCTGTGTTGCCAAAAACGGTGCCACCTAGTTCACTGTGGCAGTGTTGTAGGGAGTCACTGTCTGACCCAAGGAAGCGCCCTGCTGCTGTTGCTGTTGCTGCACAGCTTGCTGCTGCCCCATGGCCAACGGATGGGCAGTGGTCAGAGCAGCCCGCCTGAGCCGCGCACGCCTGCTGGTGCTGTTACCACACACGCGCCTACTAGCTAGCACGCTGCGGCGCTTTGCGCGTAGGCGGGAGTCAAAACCCAGATGGAGCGCGTACGTCTGCCAGGGTTGCACAACACGGAACACGGTAGATAACACGGTGACATGATACGATACGGAACACGTTTTTTTGTGTGGAGAGCACGGTGGGATAACACACGTGTTATACGTACGGTGGGATAACACGATTTTGCATTTAAGCACCACAAACGTGTGCGAGCACACGCGGCAACACCATGGCGTCAACACGCATGTGCCACAGCTAAATGACTAGTCGACTTCTAGTAGCTCCAGCCTAAGTGCATGAGCAGTGGCCCTGGGCCAAGGCGTTAGTTGCTGCGGTCAGAGTCGGTGTCGGTTAGTTGAACATCTCCTTGTCTCCCTCCACGGCCAAAGTCTGCTGCTTCTCCTCCACCTCCATCTGCTGCACCACACCAACGTCAGTAGACTGCTCATGATGTAAGTTCCATAGGTTCAAGTCCCGCATCAAACTTCCAAATCTGCAGGGAGCTACAGCAAGGTCAATGCTCCACGACACTTTAGTTTGACCAACGGTAGCGCCTAGGCGATTCGGTCGAAGCAGACGATATTGACGAATATAGAAAGCCCTTGACGAGTGAATAATGTAGAATCTTTCAGAGCTCGATTCGGCGTATAATTATGGCACAGCTCGTCTGGTAGGCTGGTGCGCTGCGTGGCGTTGAAGGGCTATCCTCTCTTCTTTAAACTAACTACACAGAGGAATCAGGAGAGGGCCGTCGAGCACAGGGGAGACTCCTGTGCCATCCACACTCACATCCCCACACTGCCGTCCACACTCCCCAAGCCAAGGAGGCGGCGCTGATCTCCACACATCCGGTCACACCGCCTGCCACTGTTGGTAGCACCGTCGGTCACACCTTTGGTCACACTGTCAGTCACAGGTGTCACACCCACGCCATCCACACTCACCTCCTCACACGCGCCGTCCACAGTCCTGAACGCCTATGGTCGCCCCTGTCGGTCAAATCATCGACCAAACCTGCCAGTCACACTGTCACACCATCGGTCAAGACCACCCGTCACACTGTTGGTTACACAGTAGGTCACACTATTGGTAGTACCGTCGGTCACAATGTCGGTCACACCATCAGTCACACCCGCCTGTCACACTGTTGGTCACATTGTCGGTGACACGGTTGGTCACACAGTAGGTCACACTGTCGGTAGCACTGTTGGTAGCACCGTCGGTCGCACCGTCGGTTACACTGACAGTCACACCTTCAGTCACAGGGGTCACACCTGCGCCATCCACAATCATCTCCACACGCGCCATCCACAATCCCAGTGACTCCGGCCACTCCTGTCGGTCACACCATCGGTCGCACCGACCTGTCACACTGTGGGTCACACCGTCGGTCACACCTTCCTGTCCCCTGTTGGTGGCAGTTTACAGTTTACAGTTTACAGTACGCCCCCTCGGGGCGTGGAATTGAGGGAGTTGGTCACACTGTTGGTAGCACTGCCGGTCACACTGTCTGTCACAATGTTGGTCACACTGTCGGTCACACTGTCGGTCACACTGTCGGCCACAGGGGTTAACAACCACGCCATCCACACTCACCTGCACGCACGCATCGTCCACACTTCTGAACGGATGGAGGCGGGTCGAGGCAGGTGCGTGGGAGTGGGGCCGGGTCGAGGCAGGTGCGTGGGAGTGGGGCAGGTGGGGTGCGGGTTGGGGGCATGTGGGGGGCAGGTGGGGGCGGCTGGAGGCGGGCTGGGGCAGTTGGGGCGGGTCGGGTGGGGGTGGGTTTGTGCGGAGGCTGCACCGTCGGTTGGGGAGTGGTGCACCATCTGGTGGCGAGTGGTGCGGGCAGGGGCGGTTTGATTAGGTTGGTTGGGGGCGGGGCGGATATGTTGGGTGGCCACGTCATGGGGAGAGGTGCGGTCGGGGGCGGTCCGGCGGTTGGTGGGCAGGTGGGTCCTTACTGAGAGAAGGGTAGGTGTGTTCGGATAGGCGTGTCGGGTGGGTGAGAGCTGGTGGGGGCAGGTAGTTGGAAGAGGGAGACGGTGGGGGCAGGTAGTTGGAAGAGGGAGACGGTGGGTGGGTGGGAGCCGGGTGGGGGGAAGGTGGGGGGCTGGTGGGTGCGCTCGTGTGGGGCGGGTTTGTGCGGGGGGGGCACTGTCTGCGGGGGAGGTGCGGGTGGGGTGTTAGGGTCCCCAGTAGTGGGGAGCCAGGCGGGTGGGGGGGGCGGGGGGGGGCGGGTGGGAGGGGGAGGCGTGCAGGTTGGTTGTGTGATCCCCTCCCCACCTGGAGGAAGGGTGGCTGGCAAGCTTCAAAATATCACAGCGTTGCAGCATAGATCCCACACCTACTACTACAGGCATACGCCACCAGGAAGCCACCTGTTATTTAGAGCGTGCGTTGCGCCAAGCAAGGTCTGAAACGCTGTCTGTTAGGTGCGTCAAACCCGCCCGTGACATTCATCATGCACCTTGAAAGATGTGGACACCTGGGGGTGGGTGGGAAAATCAAGGGGAGAGGTTTCGGAGAGTGTGGGCGGCGCACACGTGTTGACCAGGTGGAAGTGTGCCTGGTAAGGGACGCTCACCTGAAGAGGACCTGCCACTCGAGGCTCGCGCGCCAGCTAGCCAGCCTGGCCTTGGTGGATGATAGTTTTGGTCCGCTGCGGATGGGTGGTTGTTTGGAGGAGGGTGGTGAAAGACTGTGCGGCGTTAGAGATTGCCGGAATCGCCAAGCGAGACTCGCGTGCCAGCTAGCCATTCTCTGGCAGACATGTTCAGGTTTCATGAAGGCGGGGGAGAGCTTCCCTCGAGGGTGCACGCGTGTCAGTGACAGAAATTGGAGGTAGTTGGCTGAGGCGCTGCCAAGCCAGCCAGGCATCTTGTGGGGCAGGTAAAGCCAGCCAGGCATCTTGTGGGGCAGGTATTTCTGAAAGCTAGGGGGGAGAAGAATGAGGAGAGAGCTATCTGAGTCGTATCCACATCCAGAGACTGACGCGCCACGCAGCTGTGATGCCTTTTGGATTCCTCCTGCCTTGCAAGTCCGCCAGCCAGTCACCCAGTGAGTGTGGCAGGGCACGTTCTGTGGCTCGGCAGGGGGGGAGAGAGGGAAGGGGTGGGTGGCAGAATGTGGAGTGTGGTGCTACCGTGTGAGACTGCTGCACCAGCCAGCCACCAGCCAGTGTGTGTGTGTGTGTGTGTGTGTGTGTGTGTCTCTGTCGGCGCCCCACTCTGTGGGCGCCCGCGCAGTCATCGCCGCCGCCTACGTCGACCCCCCTTCACCCATGCCGCAGCCGATTCTCGCCGCCTCTCCTCCTCCGTACGCCCCCTGTCGTCGGGCTGCCAATTCAGCAGCCAGTCGACGCATGCATCCAGGAACTCAGTCCATCCGCACTCTCTCGCACGCCCTCCACATGGCAAAAAACACGTGACGCCCTACCGCACAGATTTCCCTCCCCCCGCAGCTCTGCAGCTTCAGACAACGGAGCCCAGGTATCTCAGTGCCATCACCTCGACCGCCATGCGGCCCGAGCCAGCGCTCAACTTGAGCTACCGAGTTCCTCCAGCCGCCACCGTCCCGCCCACCGCCCACTGCCCAGTCGTTCATTCGACCCCACGCCACACCTCAAGAGACCCACCGCTTATCCCACTGCCGCCCCGTCGACCTCCATACACCCACATGCTCGTCACATGGAGTTGCCCCTCCCTATGCGCCCCATGCGCGCACATGCACCCCATGCACCCCCCCCCCCGTGCTACCAGCGCCTATGTATGCGCCATGTGGCCGGGCCACAGTGTGGCTCCCTCCTCTCTCCCCTCTCCTCCCTTCCTTCTCCTGTCTTCCACCCCTCCATCCCCGCTGCACCCCTCTTCCACCCCTCCATCCCCGCTGCACCCCACCCCATCTTGTGCCCCTCGCCCCTCCTCCGACTACCCTCCCGCTGCCTCCCTCCCACTGCCTCCCACTTGCACAACTACCGCTGTCCGGACACGGCTTCGCTCTATGCCGGCGGCGCCATCACCTTCTTCCGGCTCACGCCGTTGACTTTTGCGCCCACACCGTCACGTTCTACGCCCTCCGCAAACATCCATCTCTTCAACTTCACACGCGACATCCCCGAGCGCCCCGAGTTCGCCGAGCGAGTCACCACCGAGTGGATCAATTTAGCATGATTTCCACAACTTTGGAAGTCCTTTTGCCGACACCTAGTTTAAACTCAGTCGAGGCGGATTGACGAACACAGCCGTCAATGACCCGCCACTGCCCCTTTCCCCCACTGCTTTACGAAAGAGGTTGTTCACCCTCTTGCTGGCGCACGGTTGGTCTCCCGCCTTCAAACGGAATGTCCTCAATTGATGACTAGAAACAGCCTATCTAGGTCTGCCGTGCAGAGTTCTCTATAACGATATCTCTCTCTCTGTGTGTGTGTGCGTGTGTGCGTGTGTGTGTGTGTGTGTGTGGTGCGTGTGTGTGTGTGTGTGTGTGCTCACCCCTTGACAAAGCTACAAGCACGACATTGAACGTTTCACAGCCCCCCCCCTCCTTGGTGTGGGAGGGAGGCACAGGAGGCTTGCTGAGGAGCACAACCTTGTACTAACTAACGGATAGGACCAGAGCCAAGGCTGCTGCTGTGAGCAGGATGCCGGCAGTCCCGACGGGGCGCACATTCAAACTTTGTGACGACCTAGTCCTCCCGGGGTCAGGGATGACACCAAATGGGACAGCGAGCCAGCCAGGTAGAGGCCAGCTAGTGTGACTAGCAAGCTAGGTTGGAGTGCCATACCCATAGCCACGCTTGTTGCTGGATGTTGTGGCCAGCCAGCAAGAGGCCAGCTAGTGTGACTAGAAAGCTAGGGTGGAGTGCCGCACCTACAGCCACAGCCGCGTCGGTTGCTGGGTTTTGTCTGAGGGGGGCACCGGAGTAGGGGGGCCCCAGGGTAGCCACAGGGACGGCATGATTTCTGTCATGATGTGTCTCAGCATTACCACTCATATTTGGCGAGAATGGGAGCAGGGAACTCTGTTAGGCTTTCGCCAGATTGGCAGATTGGCGAAAAGTGACCAATTGTTGTTAGGTCAGCACAGAGAGGGGGGGCGCCTCTAGCCATCTCCCAAATGGCGAAAGCACGCTGGCCTGACCTCCTTTTGCCATCTCCCCCCTTCCCCCCGGCACAGATGCGCCGGTTTGGCCAACCTGGGGCACCCGAGCACACGGCCATTTCGCCGCGCATGTGTGTGTGTGTGTGTGTGTGTGCACGGTACGCTCGTTCTGAGGGGGGTTCAGCATCCTGACTGTACGTGGGACGTAGGACGGTACCCCAGGACGCAGTACAAAAACGCGGGGGGCGAGAGTGTGGCGCGAGCGACCAAGTGCCCACACCTCGTCACACACAACTCCGTCGCTCCTCAATGGATTCACTTCCCAAGCAGTCCCTTGGAAAGCCCTCGTTATAAGCTCACCAGCATATGTCGAATCGTCCGAATCAGTGCAGCAGCCAGGAAGTTATGACTGTGGCTGTTTATTTGTAGCAAGTAAAGGCGTCTGGTGCTGCCGCCGATCGCGTCATGCAGTACGCACCCCAGCGTACTGTCAGGACGCAGGACGTGGTACCGTACCCCAGTACAAATAACGTCCCGTGCGACCCTGTGTGTGTGTGTGTGGGGGGGGGGGGGGGGGGGGGCATCCCTCCTCACACCACAGAGCACACCTCCACCACCACGATGCATGCCTCCCCCCCTTGTACGTTCCCCATCATCGACACGATCAACAAGCACCGTGCTACGTTCATCGGCTCCCTCATCCGCCGCCTCCCGTTCATCGGCTCCCTCATCCGCCGCCTCCCACCTCCCCCGTCCCCCCGCCCCTCCCCCCCCCTCCCTTCCGACATCATATACCCCCCCACTGCCGCCCTTTTCGCGTACCGCCGACCGGACATGACTTTGCTCTATGCCGGCGGCACCATCACATCCTACCGGCTCAGCGCCGGCGACTTTTTTGCCCACTCCGTCAAGTTCCGTTCCTCTGCAAACACGCACTTTTCCAACTTCAAACGCGACATCTCCAAGCACCCCGAGTTCATGGACCTCTTGTCCAAGCAAGTCACACCCGAGTGGATCCTCCTAGCGAGATTTCCACAACTGTGGAGGTCAATCTGCCGAGACCTAGTTTAAACTCAGTCGAAGCGGAGTGACGAACACAGCCGTCAGTGACCCGCATTTGCCCCTTTCCCCCACTGCTTTTTGAATGAGGTTATTCACCCTCTTGCTGGCGCACGGTTGGTCACCCGCCTCCAAATGGAATCTCCTCAATGATGACCAGAAACAGCCTATCTAGGTCTGCCGCGCAGAGTTCTCTGTAACGATATCTCTCTGTGTGTGTGTGTGTGGATCCCGAAGAAACACGACGACCACCCCCGGGCGTTGGTTGTTCCGAGCCAAGCAAGGACGCAGATCGTTGAATCGGTTGTACCTCAAATCCACACCCCACACTGCACATTCCGTCGGCGTAGCTATCGCACCTGGCTCTCAGAATCGTGTGGGTAGTATTTCTTTGCGGTTCGTCACAACGGGGGACTGTGCTGGGGGGCTGTGTGTGATCGCCTCGCTGGCTGTAGCTTCTTTGGGTCTTGTGTTTTTACTCGGGGTCTAGGCGCTCCCGCTGTGTTGTGCAAACGACGACGACGACGTAGCTATCACTCTGCTAACAGACCTCAATCCCAGAGCTATCCCAGCTGTCCTGGGACAGTCCCAAGCCCTGCCTGCTGTCCCAGGACTGTCCCAGGCTGGGAAAGTGCAATCCTGGGATTGGGGAGAACTGGGACACCCCAGCCCGGCACCACAGAATCCCTTTACTCTCGAGCTGGAGAGACACTGCCTTACTTGCTACCCCCTGCTCTTCACAGAGATACCGCCTTACTTGCTTCCCCCAGCCCCAGAGGGATACCGCCTTACTTGATTCCCCCAGCCCAAGAGAGATACCGCCTTACTTGCTTCTCCCCAGCCCCAGAGAGATACCGCCTTGCTTGCTTCCCCCAACCGCAGAGAGATACCGCCTTACTTGCTTCTCCCCAGCCCCAAAGAAACACCGCCTTGCTTGCTGCCCCCCAGCCCTAGAGAGATGTTGCCGTACTTGCTTCACCAAGCCCCAGCGAGATACCGCCTTACTTGTTTCCCCCAGCCCCAGCGAGATACCGCCTTACTTGCTTCTCCCCAGCTGCAGCCCAGGGGGGAGTGGCCTGGCAGGAGTGGGGTTGGCTGGGAGGGGCAGGCCTCCACCTCCCTCCCAACCTGGGGGCACCTCTGTGTATCTCTGTGCTGCGCCGCTCGCATATGTGCGGCCGATGACGGCCCGTCGGCAGAGTGCGCTGCGCGATCGTGTGCGGTCGCAGCGCTTGTGTGTGTGCAGCCGCGATGCTCGCGTGTGTGCAGCAGATGGCGGCCCGTCGGCAGAGTGCGCTGCGCGATTGTGTGCGGCCGCAGCGCTTGTGTGTGTGCAGCTGCGATGCTCGCGTGTGTGCAGCAGATGGCGGCACGTCGGCAGTGTGCGCTGCACGATCGTGTGCGGTCTCAGCGCTTGTGTGTGTGCAGCCGCGATGCTCGAGTGTGTGCAGCAGATGGCATTTGGCCGCCTGACTTGCTACCTCCAGCCCCAGAGAGGCACGCCTTCTTGCTGCCCTCCATCCCCAGAGAGGGCCTGGCAGGGGTGGCTGGGTGGTTGGGGGGTCAGGGGCGGGGACACGCTCTGCGTATGTGCGGCCGCGCCGCTCACGTGCTCTGCGTGTGCGTACACGGCCACGCGTGGCCGTTGGGGGCATGTCGGCAGTGTGCGCCGCGTGATCGTGTTCGGCCGCGACGTGTGCGGCTGCTCGGCTTCAACGGTGGGGGGAGAAGGGAGCCCACACGCGCGCGCGTGATCTAGAGAGCGGGGGGAGCGCCCCTTCACTTCTCAACCCGTTTAGGTCCGACTCCCTTGGCAGGGTAGGGCCCGCTCCACTCAATTGTTTTTGTGTTTATGTATTATATGGACGCGCACACTCCAGCAGGGAGTCGTAGCCCACCCCGTGAGGCAGGGCAACCCGTCAGAGAATTGCCCTGAGTGAAAGAATTGTTGGCCGGCTGTATACGAATGCACATCGTTGACAGCTTGATGTAAAGTTGAGCTCACTCTGACGCTCCAGTGTGATCGGCTGAGGGAGGGGTTCGACACCCTCACTCAGCAACCATCTTTGTATTTAAAATTGGATTGTGCCTGGGTGGATTGCAAGTATACCGTGCCAATGCACACGTGCAGCGCCCACACACGCGCATGCTGACGCCCACACACGCAGGTGTGCCGACGCACACACACAGCGACGTATCGGCGCAGCGGCACAGCAGCGCAGCGTTTGAGCGCGTGGCGAAGCACACACGCACAGGTGCCAACGCACACACGTACGCGTGCACCCACACACACGTTTGCCGCCGCCCACACACACGCACGTGCCGACGCACACACGCACGAGTACTGCCGCACACACACAGCGGCGCAGCAGCGCAGTGGCACAGCGGCGCAGCGTTTTTGCGTGTGGCAACGCACACACGCACAGGTGCCAACGCACAGACGTACGCGTGCACCCACACACGCGCGTGCCGCCGCCCACACACACGCACGTGCCGACGCACACACGCACGCGTGCCGCCGCACACACACAGCGGTGTAGCGGCGCAGTGGCACAGCGGCGCAGCGTTTGTGCGCGTGGCAACGCACGCACGCACAGGTGCCAACGCACACACGTACACGTGCACCCACACACGCGCGTTCCGATGCCCACACACACGCACGTGCCGACGCAAACACGCACGCGTGCTGCCGCACACACACAGCGGCGCAGCAGCGCAGTGGCACAGCGGCGCAGCGTTTTTGCGCGTGGCGACGCACACACGCACAGGTGCCAACGCACACACGTACGCGTGCACCCATACGCGCGCGTGCCGACGCCCACACACACGCACGTGCCGACGCACACACACAGGTGTGCCGACGCACACACACAGCGACGCATCGGTGCAGTGGCACAGCGGCGCAGCGTTTGTGCGCGTGGCGACGCACACACGCACAGGTGCCAACGCACACACGTACGCATGCACCCACACACGCGCGTGCCGCCGCCCACACACACGCACGTGCCGACGCACACACGCACGCGTGCCGACGCACACACACAGCGGTGCAGCGGTGCAGTGGCACAGCGGCGCAGCGTTTGTGCGCGTGGCAACGCACGCACGCACAGGTGCCAACGCACATACGCACGCGTTCTGGCAGCGCTCATTAGTGTGCAGCCGCGATGCTCGCGTATGTGCAGCAGGTGGTGGCACGTCGGCAGTGTGCGTTGCGCGATCGCGTGCGGTCACAGCGTGGAGGCGTGTGTGTGTGTGTGGGGGGGGGGGGGCTCTGCGTGAGCGCGCTCGTGAACGAGTTGCTCGAGTGTTGCCGCTGCTTGTGACTCGCTGTCAAACGCGTATGAATTTGAAGGGTTGGATGAACTCCCTCGATGATCTTGAGGCACCAGCAACCACAGCAACAGTGGATATTAATAGATACTACTAGACTCTACAGTCACTCCGGGTACGACCCCTGGTCTAGACTGGTCCAGACGGGTCCAAACGGGTCCAGACGGGTCCACACGGGTTCAGGCTGGTCCAGACGGGTCAAGGCTGGTCCAAGGACTGGGCAGTGACACCAAGCTGGGCTGGGCTGGGCTGGCACTGAGCTGCAGTGAGGCTGAGCACGCAAATATTAGAGGAACTAGTAGAGAAACCAGGCCTGTGTTACACAAGTGAGGAAGTTCAAAATTCAAGGTGTGGACCAGCTAGGTGACACCGGCCTTGCTCGTGCCCGCGCGGCCGCGGGGCGGCGGCCTGCTTCCACAGGGGGCCTCGGGCGGCCGAGGCGAGCACGCGCGTCGGGAAGACAGCGACCAGGTAGACTAGATAGATACGTGTGGAAAGCACTGAAGTTTCAAGTTTCAAGGTTTGGCCGTGGGAATTGGCGTTTGGTGGGTCTTTGGAGAGGCCAGGCCACGACAGGGGTGTACGGGGCGTGCCCCCCCCCCCCGTCCAAGTGGGGCGGCTTCGACCGAGGGGGGAGGGGGGAGCACGCATGCATGTGTATGTGGAAGCACGCGCGTACCAAGCCGCAATTGTTGCTGCGACACGCATGCACCGCTGCAACCGCGTGCGAACGGGCGGCTGCCCGGCTTCCACTCAGGGGGAAAGGGGGGGGCGTTCACACGCACGCGCGCACGCGATCACACTAGTGTGTGCGTCTTATCAAAGTGTTTTCGTGTGTGTCTGCTGTTGGTCACTGTCCAGAGACCACTTGACTCACCCCCCGGTGTGGCCGCAGCAGGAGCCTCTGCAACAGTGGGCAACAACTGCATGCAGCCTGCAATCAAATGGCGGTACTACTGTAGGAAAGCCTCTGTGTAAAGCTGTGGCAAGGCGGGGGTGGCCTGAGTTGTAGGAAAGAGAGAGAGGGGGCCTGGAGAAGCGTCTGGTGTGGGGTTAACACTCCTTGTTGGGTCGCAAACTCCGCGCATATCCTCGATCATGGCGATGCCTGGTGGCGAGGGCGGCGAGGCTCGCGGCGTGGGCTGAAGGTGGCGGTGGCCCCCGCGGGGCGCTGCCAGCGCAATGATCCAACATGCCACGTGATCGAGGGCCTTTGAAACGACCACCACGACGACATGCATCGCCATCCGGAGGGCACCTGAGACGTATGGTGCCATGTTGACGTTACGGGGCGAGTCGCCGCCCAGGCTGAGACATGCCCCACGGTCATCCGCGATGCCGGATGCATGATGAGCGTCGTCATCCAAAGGGCTCGGCAGGAGGCGGGGCGTGGCGGCCTGCATGGCGTTACGCCAGATCCAACTGCATCGCGCTACTTACGGTGCGTGGGTGGCCCACCAAACCATGCACGCGGTTATGGGCCTGCACCAAACCATGCACGCGGTTATGGGCCTGGGGGGGGGGGGGGAGGGGCACTGTCTGCATGGCGCAGCGCGTAACATGCATGTGCTCCCTCCCCTCGCAGCTCCCAACCCCTGGCCACGCACGATCAAGCAGCTGCCAACACTCCCAAGGTGCGCTGATGAGTCACGCGCGCACGCGTGACATGCCGCGCACTCCATGCATGGGCGCTGCATGGCATGTCACTCCCAACAGCCGAGCATGCAGGCATGTATGTGTGCAACGTGCATGCAGTTCCCACCCCTCCCCACGCGGGGCACCCTCGCCCATGCACAACAACTGACGCCTGCCATGCTGCCAGCCGTGAGGTGCCGCGCACCGCGTGCCACCCCGCCCATGCTCGCATCGCACCACAACTAACGCCCGGCATGCTGCCTGCCTGCTGCAGGTACAACCTGTGGGCTGCTACACCTGGTGCTGTCCAGCGACCCAAGTACTAAATACCTCACCGTTTTCCCAACTGGCACGTGTTGGGCTCCTTGACGTGTTGGGTCCACCAGCTCCATCGTATCTTGGCTTTACTAGATGATAACCTGGTTACCTTGGCCAATTTACCTTATATAGCTTGGCCAATTTACCTTGGCATTCATTGTAAAGCACGGTGGATCATTGAACTGTCCCAGGACTCTCTAGCTGGTGCCTGGACCGGGTCCAGCGGGTCCAGGCCAGTCTGGACCGGGTCCAAGTGGGTTACTTCAAGACCAGCTCTGGACCAGCTCTGGACCAGGGGCTTCTGGACCAGCTCTGGACCAGCCTGGACCAGCTGTGGACCGGCTCTGGACCAGGGGTCGTGCCCGGAGTGAGTATTAGTGGCCTGAAACTGACCTTCCTCCTGTGTGTAAACCGGCTTCACACAATTGAGTGTGAACCGGCTTCACACAATTATGACCTGGGTGCGGCGCGGCGCTGGGCGCGGGGCGGGGGCGTTTGCTCGCGATCGCTTCCCATGATGCGCAGCCCAGCCCCTGGGCTGCGCCCTGTCCAACACCGCGTGGCCATGTTACTAGACGGTCATGCGATGTCACGCGGGTGCTGTTTCATCGCGTCCCATGCTCGCAGGCCAGTCAACGTCCATGCATGTGCAGGTCACCTCGCAGGGAAAACCGCCATCAGCTCAACACTGCGGCGCGCCCGCATGGGTGCGTGCTGCATGCTGCAGCCCAAGGTGCTGGAGAATCTGTGGAGCATGCGTGACGCGTGCGCACCCCATGCGTCCATGCATCCATGCGCAACCACCACGCCATGCTGCCATGATGCCTGCAGGTTGGACCTGCTGGTGGCGGCCTTCCCCAGAGATCCCCTGCAAGCTGGTGCCCGGCGCCGCGCATGCGGCATGGGCGCGCGCGCCTTGCATGTCTGCGCACACAAAAGACCCGCAGTCAACCCTTCCCACAGGTTATATCAAGGCGCAACCGGCATCCAAGTGGCTGCATGCGGACATATGCCCTAGCATCACTGCAGTCAATACTGGAGTTTTACCTTGGTTCTACCTAGGCAGATTTTGGGGGTGGACAGCCCAGTTACATAACTTTGATTCATTTTTTTGAGAGGTTGGGTTTACCTTGGGCGTCTTGCACCGCGCGGCGGCCTCCAGCCACAGTCCCAGGACTATCCCAGGGCAGGTATCCCAGGGCAATCCCAGTAGCTGTCCCAAGGATAATCCCAGCAGCAGTCCCAGGACAATCCCAGTCCCGGGTGAATCCCGGGATTGAAATACATCAACACCCGGGATTCAGCTGGGACTGAGCTGGGACTGTCTCAGTACAGTCCCAGCTGCTATCCCAGTACAGTCCCAGCTGCTATCCCGGTACAATCCCAGCTGCGATCCCGGGATTGCCCCTGGGATGCAGGTCTGTTAGCAGAGTGAGCATCACGACCTGCACAGATGTGCACGAGTTTTTTGCTGCATGCCTTTCATCTGGATGCAAGCAATCATGCAGCATCCGCATTTAGCAGCCCCCTGCGTCAAGACCGGTCTGGCCGCCTGCTCTTGCCATGCATGCTGCTAGAGCATACCAAACCGAGGCAGGTCCCCCTGGCCAAGACAGCACATGGCGTCAGACCTTTTCAAATGCATGCGCGCCGCATGGAGGCTTGCATGTGACGCGTGCTGTGTGCCCCCCCCCCCATGTGCTGCTTGCGGTTCACCACCGCTCCATGTCCCCTCTTGACTAGTGTGCATGCACGCACACAGACACGCCACTGCACACGATGCCTCCACTCGCACGCCGGGACGTGAGGAGCTTGGTGCGCAAGCTAGGCGCGAGCGCTCGTCCGTCTCAGCAGAGATGGGCACTGGCGAAGATAGCAAAGCTGAGCTCCGATGTACATGGGGATCGTGACAGCCTTTCTGCCATTGTTGCTTTTGGAGCAGATCCACCGCTGGTGCACCTGCTGGGGTCAGGGTCTTCTGCGCTAGTGCAGCAGTTTGCGGCTGGAGTACTGGCCAACGCTGACAACAATATCGCCATCGCTGTTGCTGGTGCAATCCCCCTGCTAGTGCAGCTGCTGGGGCCTGGCTCTTCCGCTGATGAGCGCGGGAAAGCAGCATCGGTACTGTGCAAACTCGCCTCAAACAATGACAACCAGGTCGCCATCGCGGATGCTGGTGCCACTGCCAACCTGCTGCAAGAGATGAACCGGCTGGGTCTGAACTGATTTTCCAGCTGACGCGCCGCCACAGGCAGCACCTGCACATGCTGCCATTGAGGTGCCAATGCAACGAGTCTTAAGTCGCTTTCCTCAGGTTCTCCTCTGCGTTCAGCATGAAACATCAAGGGCCCGGGGTGAGCTGGCGCTCAAAGCCGCAAAAGTGGCTCCAGCTTGTTCTTGTGGTGTCAGGTTGCAAGGCGCCACGCCGAAGCTTTGATGTGGATTGAGACTGCGGGGGCGTTTTGCCCTGCCCCGTCGGGTGAGGGCCCCCCTATGACCAGTAGCAGCCATCCGAGTGAAGTTCTCAGTCAGCACATGCCGAGCACTTGTATTTGTATGCGGTTTATTTTAGAGGTGTCCGCAGCTGTCACGTCCATCATCATGATGCAGTCGCTCTCCGCTGTGGGGTTGCCCCTTGATTTGGGTGAGCGTTGTGTGGGGGGGGGGAGGAGGCGTATGGCAGGACGCCACACATCAGGCCAGCCACAAGTTGTTCTTACAGGGGCCCGAGTCACACTTCGGCACTGAGCTCTCTTAAGAGCTGCTGGAACACATGTGTACACATGCTGGAGGCACATCAGGGATGATGCCCATTGTAGGTTTTCATCGGTTGTTGCCAGGTCAAGACTGTAAAATCGTAGTTGTGGTCTTCTGTGCCCCAGAGCAATGTACCCTGCAGCTGAGTGCCTACACGCACGTGTGAGTGCCTACACGGCAGCAACGGTCTATGCACATCAGCGCAGCACAGCTAGGTGTACGTGTGCGCCACACGGGGCGTACCCGCGTGCCGGGTATTAGCCGCGGTGCTGTGTGCTCAGCGGGGCCTGACCGACGGGGCACGGGAAGCAGTGACGTAGTATGGCAGCTGGCTCTGCTGCGGCTGCTGCTGATGCAACCTGGTGCCGCTGCAATCGCAGCCGCGGCTGAGCAGCATTAGAGCTGCTGCCTGTGCCGCCCGCGCCTGCTGCACCGCCCACGCCGGCTGCCCCACCGCTGCTGTACTGTTAGCACTCGCAAATTCACAACTGCGCATTTCACGTGGGAAGTGAGAAATCAACGCCTGACCGACCGGAGTGATCGCCGCGCAGCCCTCCCCCCACATGGTTTGCGGGAAGGGTGTGTGCGTGCCAGGAGTGGGTGCCAGTTGGCGCGATGGTGAGAGGTTGTGTGCGTTGGCAGCGAATTACGTGCAACACTGCTTCTGCCTGTTTTTGGGTCGGGCGCATGTGTGCAGGGGTGGGTGCCAGTTGGGGCGATGGGGAGAGGGTGTGTGTGCGAGCAGCGCACCAGGTGAAGCATTGCTCCTGCCCGTCTTGGGATTGTGCGCATGTACGTGAAGAAGTTCAGGAGAGGTGAGGTGGCTGGGGAGGGTGAGGCGGCGCGGGCGGCGGCGGGAGCGACGCAACCGCAGGTTTTACAGGGTTACACGTACGCTGCCGTTACAGGCTGCCGTTACAGGCTGCCGTTACAGGCCGTTACAGGCCGTTACAGGCTGTTACAGGCTGCCGTTACAGGCCGTTACAGGCCGTTACAGGCCGTTACAGGCCGTTACAGGCTGCCGTTACAGGCCGTTACAGGCTGCCGTTACACGTACGCTGCCGTTACAGGGTTACACGTACGTGCCGCTGACGAGCGGGGTAAAATACGACTGGCCTGGCTCCTGCTAGACTGCCCCTCGGTGGAACACTACAAGGAGCGGCTTGCCCGGCGCTGCCATGGCTTGGCGAGTAGCCGCGGCGCTGCCGCGGCCCGTGCTGGAAGACGGCCCTTATCCTCCCCCCATGCAGGACGCCATGCGGCACCGATCTCGACGAGTTGATCGACGAGCGGAGGAGCTGGCGCCCGTCAATGCATGCTGGACATTGGTCAAGATGGCTGCCCGTGGAGGCGGGCTACCATCACGGCTTCAGCGGTGGCGACCGCCGAGGCAACACAGAGTAAATCCGCTTCACCAATCGCAGCGTTCGTCACCGCGCTCATCCTCGGGGTCGCTCGTCTGCCGGTGACTGGCGTTGGAAGGTCTTCAGGCAGCCTCCATGACAACTCTGTCGTCCATGCCCCCCTGGAGGGTGGGACCTGGCCATGCATGACGCATGGGGCGCCGGCTGAGCCCCATGCAAACGAGAGCTGGACAGCCATGCACTGCCAGGCGGGGACCGTTCCAGTCAGCGCCAGTCGGCTCTGCCGGCTTGACTGGCCACAAGGCCACTACTGTGACCCTGAGGAAGGTCCTCTCCTATATGCTCCTTGCCAGACATGTCTCTCAGAGACCGCTGTTTGGGGTAGTCTAGCCGGCGGGAGCGGTAGTCTATCGGCCGGGAGCCGGCGGTACTCTAGTACTTAAGTGTGCTGGAGTATCGGCGGGTGATCTCTAGTAGAAGAGTAGCCTGCTTAGCTGGAAACCCCGTGTTACTTGTTACTTGTTACTTGTTACTTGTTACTTGTGTGGGAGGATGGGGGCAGGTGTGGGGCATGCACACTGCACACTTAACAGTCCTGAGCCCCGTCTGCTTTGGGCCTGAGTGCGTTTGTGCGCAGAGGTGGGTGACAAGTGGGAGGATGCAGGAGTGTGTGCGCGAGTGCAGCCCTGATCCTGCCTGTCCTGTTAAGGTTGAGCGCACGCGGGTGTGTGTGAGTGAGATATGGAAGGGCGTGTGCGTGGGGTTTACAGGTTTTGCACGGACACGCCCGGAGAACCCCGGGGCGTGAGTTAAGGCCTAGACCACTAGGAGAGCACTCAAGGCCACGCAGTGCATGTGCGTGTGCTGTGCGCAGTATGTAGCCATGCTCCCGCCTGTTTTGGAGTCGGTCGTGTGTTGATGAGAGGTGGGCGGATGGGGGGAGGGCGTGTGCGCGTGCGCAGTGTGTGCTTTGCATCCAAGCAAACACTTGTTGTGTTGAGGCTGGGTGTGTGTCTGTGTGTGTGGATGAGAGATGGCAGAGCGTGTGCATGTTCCGCGCGCGGCGGGCAGCCACGACTCTGCCTGTTTTGGGGTCGGGCGCGTGTGGGTGAGCGGTGGGTGATGGGAGGATGGCGGGAGGGCGTTTGCGCGTGCGCATGTTTTGCATCCCTGCTCGTGCCTGGTGTGATTGGGTTTGGCGCG
The DNA here is from genome assembly GCA_016618255.1 of Chlamydomonas sp. UWO 241. NCBI lineage: Eukaryota > Viridiplantae > Chlorophyta > Chlorophyceae > Chlamydomonadales > Chlamydomonadaceae > Chlamydomonas > Chlamydomonas priscui. The sequence goes on along the minus strand of VFSX01000042.1, from coordinate 397,237 downwards.
TGAGGGAGACAGGTGAGAAGATTCGGGTGGGAAGTGTGTTCCAGTGGTGTTCTTAAGGAAACCGATGTTTTCCCTCGCAGGAAGCGTTTTTTGAGGAAAAGCGTGGTAATTGCCGATTTTCTCACTGTACGGAGCGCAGTTTTAACGATTTGCCCGCAATTTCCCCCCAAATTTCCCGTTTTGCGGGGGCGCTAAGGTCATCACTGGTGTGTGCGTGCGCAGAGCACGCGAAGCAGCCCTCCCTGCTGTGCTCCTCCCTGCTGTGCTGGGATTGGCTCAGAAGTGGGCGAGATGTTGCAGGTTGGCGGAAGGGCATGTGCTTTCACATTGAGTGCCTACCAGCCTTGGCCCTGCCGGCCCTGGGAGTGGGCGCGTGGGGGAGCGCAGGAGGGAGGTTGATATGTTGGAGCGATTGGGGGAGGCGTGTGTGTGCAGGGGTGGGTTGAGAAATGGGCGGATGGGAGAGTGGGTTTCTAAGTGTCGTGCGCGCTGTGCAGCCGAGCATTCACCTGTGGTGTTGGGGTCGAGTGTGGATCACGAGTTGGGGGGATGGGGGAAGGGCGTGCGCGTGTGCAGTGCAGGGCGCACCCTTCTTCCTTGTTAACACCTGCCTTGGCTGCGGGTGAATGCGTGCAGGGGGTGAGTAGAGAGGTGGGAGTTTGGCGGGAGGCTGTGGGCAATTTTAGTGCACGCTGTGCAGCCGAGCACCCACCTGTGGTGTTGGGGCGTGCGCGGGTTAGAGGTGGGCGGGTGGGGAAAGGGCATGTGCGTGCGCAGTGCGCTCCCAACAGCCCAGGCCCTGCCTGCTTTGAGGGTGGGTGCACAGAGGGGGGCATTTATGTGGGAGGGCAAGGGCGTGTGCATGTGCATGTGGATGTGGATGTCTGCGTGCGCACTGAGTGGGCATGTGCAGCTCGGTTGCTCTGCCTCTTTTGAAGGGTCTGGGCGTGCGTGCACTCGGTTTGACAATGTGTGGAGGGATGTGTGCTGGTTGTGTGCGTGCGCAGTGCATGCCCTGCATCCCTGCTATGGCCTGCCTGGGGGGTGGGCGTGTGTTCGCAGGGGTGGATTAACATGGCGGGGAATGGGGGGAGGGCTTGTGCATACACAGTGTGTATTTTACAGTCCTGGCCCTGCCCGCCTTGGTGCTGGGCACGTGTGTGCAGGAGGTGGGTTGAGAGGTGGGAGGATGGGGAGAGGGCTTGCGTGTGCAGCCCTGGTCAGGCCCGCTGGGTTGGGGTGTTTGCTTGTGGGTGAGTGGTGGGATGAGGGCATGTGCAAGTGCAGTGCAAAAATGTGCAGTCCTGCTCATGCATGTTTCGTTGGTTTTGAACGCGTGTGCACAGGGGTGGTCATAGTGTGGGATGATGGGTGCAGGTAGTGCAGCGCAGTGCATGCCTTACAACCCTGGCCCTGCCCGCCTTGAGGGTGAGCATGTGTGCACAGGGGGTGGGTTGAGAGGTGGGAGGATGGGGCAAGGGCGTGTGTGTGTGCAGCCCTGGTTAGGACTGCTGTTCTGGGGTTCTTTGGTTGTGGGTGAGGGGTGAGGGGTGAGGGGATGGGGGGCGGGCGCGAGTGTGTGCAGTGCAGTGCACACCGTGCGTCCCTGTTAATGCCTGCCTAGGGAGTACCGTAACCTCGGTTAGCCTGTATCGGTGATTAATTCCCAGACCCCTCCGATACTCTGAGACGGTACAGTTAAATTAATATTCGGGCGGAGATACAGCCGAACTTGAGTATTCAAGCCGCCTGAGTTCGAATCCCGCCTTGGGCAAGTTTTCTTCAGGTGCGCTATTTACCAAAAAATTGTAAAAACTTCTGCGATGCTGTCGAATACTGGAAAAAGTCCCCGCTGCGCACAACAATTTATTATATATTTTGGGGGCCACCGATACAAGCTAACCGAGTTACGGTAGCTCGGAGTTTAGAGGATGAGGGGAGGGCGTGTGTGTGTGTGTGTGTGTGTGTGTGTGTGTGTGTTAGCTGAGAGGAAGGAAAGTGTGAGCGTGTGAATTGCAGCCCTGCTCTTACGCTTGTCCCCACACCTCCGGTCAAACCGCCAGTCACACCTTCAATCACACAAGGTGATTGAAGGTGTCAATGTCCTGACAACACAACCGCGCCATCCACTCTCCTCCCCACACGCGCTGTCCACACTCCTGAATGCCTCCGGTCACCCCGGTTGGTCACACCATCGCTCACACCCGCCTGTCAAATTGTTGTTCACCGCAGGTCAAAACGTCTGTCCCACTGTCGGTCACACCGTCGGTCACACTTTCGGTCACACTATCGGTCACACCCGTGTCATCGACACTCAACTCCCCACAAGCCGTCTGAGGCGTATCCACAACTCAAGATTGACGTGCCATGCAGCTGTGAAGCCTTTTGGATTCCTCATGCCTTGCGAGTCCGACAGCCAGCCAGCCTGTGACGCAGGCACGTTATGTGGCTCGGCAGGAGGGGCGGGAGAGAGGAGGGGTGGGTGGCAGAATGTGGAGTGGGTTGAATGAGGTGCTGTCGTGTGAGACTGCTGCACCAGCCAGCCACCATGCGGGTGGATGGTAGTTATTTTTCCCGCGGTGTGATTTTTTATTGTTTGCAAGAGGTGTGGAGTGCGTTGCTGGATGGGGTTGCTGGATGGGGGTCAAAGAATGTGGGGTGAGTTGGCTGGGGCAGTGCCACGCGGTCCTGCCGTGCCAGCCAGCCAGCCACAATATGTGTTTATGATTCAGGAGGGGGGTGAGGGGGCACGCGGGTGGGTGGCAGATTTATGACATCGTCAAAAGCACATCACGATGGGAGCACCTAGACTGCGTCTACTATACCCAACAAACACACCGTCAGTCACACCGTTGGTCACACTATCGGTCACACCATCGGTCACACCACTGGCCACACCCACACCATCCTCACTCGACTCACACAGCGCCCCTCCCCACATGGCGCCTCGCCCCGACACGACGCCTCACACGGCGCCTGGCCTTACACGGGCCTCGCCCCTCACGGCGCCTTACGCGCCGTCCACACTCCTAAATGTCCAGGAGGCGGTGCTTGTCCCCATACATCCGGTCACATAATCAGTCACACTTCCGATCACGCTACTGGTCACATCGTCAGTACACCTGTGCCATCCACTCTTACCTCCACACACGCGCCGTCCACACTTGATCACAACATCGTTCACCGGCTGCGTGCTAATCCTGCTGCCGATTCACAGTGTTCGTGGCCTGCATGGGACTCGCTGCCAGGGCTACGCCACCTATCAGGTATACTTGCACTGCTGCGCTGCAGGCATGTGGCATCTGGCGTTGTCTGTTTTTCCTGGCGTTTCCTGGCATTCCTGCTCTGACCCGCCCCCGCACTCAATTTCTATGCCTTAGGATGAAATAATACCCTTGGGTGTACATGTTAGGGTAGCCTAACATCTCGGCCTGGAGGCTCAAGGGCTTTCAGGTGTGGGGGCGCGGGGGTGTGAAATGGGTCCAACTTTTTGTGTGCTCATCCTCTCCTACTCACCAGTTCTTACAGTCCGAAGCGATAATTGCGTGCGGAGCTTCTGAAAGGAGAGCCCGTACACGCCTCCGAGGCATTCACGCGCGCTGGGGCGCCTCCCCGAGGCCACGGCCACCTCCTCCGGCGCGCCTTGCTTGGCCATCGTACTTGATTTAGGTGCGCATGGGTGTCAAGGACGCGGGCGCAGGCGACACGGCGATGATGCACGGGGCGCATGCAGGCGGGCCTTCTTTACGCACACCGATCACAGGCGATTGCGTGCCCCACCACGCCCCACCCGTGGTGCGCCTGAGGCGACTCACCAGAAGGCAGGCATGGGGGGGGGGGGGCTTTCTCAGAGTGCCACCATGCAACAAAGACCGTGCTTAGTCCCATGTGCGTGCCGCTGCCTGTGACATTTGTAGTGCGTTGCCTGTGTGTGTGCGTCGCCTGTGTAGTGCGTGGCGTGCATGGTGGTGTGCATGGAGGTGTTGCATGGAGGTGTTGCAAATCGACATGATTGACCCTATATTCAATAGTTTGTGATCCCGGAGAGACCATGCGTATACTTCAATGGGCAGTGGCCTCTCAGGGAGGGGGCTGTCGCGTCGCGCGGGGGTCGCACCGCGACGTCGATTTGTGTGGGATTTGTGTGGGATTTGTGTGGGATTTGTTTGTTAAAACCAGGGGGGGGTGCCACTGCCACTGAAAGTGTGTCAAAAGACAGCTGCCCGCGGCCCAAAACTATTTCCACGCACGGACCACGACTCGTGGCCGTACGCGGGGCGCCTGACCAGTAGGCATCCCTTATCACGTCGCCGCTTCGAGGTGCACCTCGGACAGCGGCGCGGGCCCTCATTGGTCTAGCAGGGTCGTTTTGGGCTGAAGTAAATCCCAGCGTCCTCGCTGCACTTCAGCACTCGACGCCCCGGGATCGACACCTTAGAGACCTTGCAGACGTTTTTTTCTGCGTTTGGGCTGCGATGGTCCTAGGACGGAGGAAAATCTGCGGAGGGCAAACGGGCTGAAGTAAATGCCGGCGTCCTAGCTGCACTGCAGCACGCCTCCTTCTGGAATCAGCCTTTCAAAGACCTTGCGTAGACGGAATTTTCTGCGTTTGGCTTGCAGTGGTCCCAGGACGGAGATCACCCTCTTGGGTCTGCATGCCCCATGCGGGCACAAGCATGGAGCCTTTGTGTTGTGCACCAGCCACCCGGCCCCCATCTCCGCGCCCCGCCCCCCCTAAAGCCTCGCTACACCACCACTGGTGCTTTCAATGCCGCGCAAAGGGCGCCGGGAATGCAGGGGCGGCCGCGTGGGGGCACTGGGGGCCTGCGATAGACCCTCCCGACCGACCCCGCAGCCCCCGCGCCCCGCCACAGCTCTGAGATTGCAGCTTGTATTTATAAATGTCGCGTGGGTGCGTGGGGGGATGTGCGGGGGGCCGTCTGGGAGAAGTCGATTGTCGTGTGACGCCCTATCCAGTGAAAAGTTCGGACGTGCCCCCCCCCCCCCGGTTAAAACTACACGTCGCGTACGCGTATAGCCGTCTGGGGCGGCGCGTCCGGGGCGCCGCCGCCGCATGAGGCTCTGATATGACGAGTTTAATACTGCAGTCGCTCGCTTGGGAGGGGGGGCCGTGCTCGATGCCGACGCACGCCCATCATCGACAGTGCGCCCAGAATCGCGAATCTGTCCGTTTCGCGATTATTCGCAAGCAGGCATGGCTGGAAGTGTCTCGCATGCAAAGACGCAGGCCAGCTGACAGCCCGGCGTGTCGCAAAACCGGGCGAGCCGCGTCACCTGTCTCCCACTCTGCTAACAGACCTCAATCCTAGGGGCAATCCCGGGATGGCAGCTGGGACTGTACTGGGATAGCAGCTGGGACTGTACTGAGATAGTCCCAGCTGAAATCCCGGGTGTTTCTATATTTCAATCCCCGGATTCACCTGGGACTGGGATTGTCCTGGGATTTTCTGGGACTGCTATTCGGATAATCCCTGGGATAGCTGCCCTAGGACAGTCCTGGGACTGTGGCTGGAGGCTGCCGCTCGGTGCAAAACGCCTTAAGTGAACCCCACCCAAGGGGGGGGCGGAAAAAACAAGAAATGGAACACAAGTTGGAATCTTGTCTCCTTGCTGTTAACGTTCCAAAACCATTGGAATTTTTGAATTTGGACACCTGGGGGCCGAGATATGAGGGCTCAAAATTGGGGTAGGGGGGGGGGGGGACGAGAGCTTTCTTCGGGGGTTCAGCACTTTCTTTCTAGTGGGCCGTTTTGGACGGGAAAACCACCATTGGAACCGCCTTGATGAGAGGAGCACAAATCCACTCCAAGAAGTGACCCTGGGTTATAGGGTGGGGGGTTTCACCCCCTCAACGCCCCAACTCCCCCGCGTGCTCCCTTCGGTGCACGAAGTGCCCACAAGCAATTGTAACAACCTTCATGGATTGAGATGGGACCGACGCCATCTGAATATCCTTGGAGAGCACAGAAAAACACCCCAGGAGAGTCAACCCTGAATCCGCCTGGAAAGTGTGAACTGGAGGGTCCACACTCCTTGGTGCCCGCCGACTAAGCCATGGAATGGCTAGATTTTGGGGGTGATTTTGGCCATCTGCCGGCGACGTAGACATTGCGATGAACAGCCCTCAATGTAAGGAAGTTGTCGTTTAGTCCCGTGGGGTGTGGCCCTGCAAAACCTAAAAAAACAAAAAATTTAGCACCATCCCCGCCCTCAACCCCAGCGAATTCCTAACAGGAGTACCTAAAGGTATGATGAGCTGCACTCCCCCCCCAAGGGGGGGGAGTCCACCGCCAGTGTGACTGAAGCCTCAGAACAGGGCTCCCCAACTTTAGCCCACTCCCTGGGACCCCCACCCCGCTTCCCGTACACGCATCGCATTTATAATATTACACCCGATTTCCCCTGCATCGGTGGGGGAGCGGAGTAAGCCCAGGGCGCGGAGCGGGGACCTGCCGTCAGTGCGACACCCGCCGTCGCGACAACGCCGCCCGCGGCCTCCTCCGCGGCTGAAAAGACGCCATATAAGTTTTATATGTTTTTTGCACTGCTGTAGACGCGGGTCGGACGCGCTAGGGCGTCGACCTGGCGCCGTCTGTCACCCCCTGCCCACACCCACTAGGCCCCACAAAACAGTACCCAGCGCCTCTCCCTGTGTGCGCAACCTCCCATCATGACTCATATATCATATGCAATAGATTTGCTGCCCCACCGCGACCATCAGGCAACTTTTGGACTGGGCTGCATGGGCACACCATGCGCCATGCAGTGCCAGCGCGCACACTCGCGCAGCAACAGCGCGGCGACCGCCGCACCCGCGGTCGCGCCACTCGAGCTACAGCTGCCCTATATCATATATTAATAGAAACTGCCCAAACAACCAGGTTTCCCTTTCACCAGGCGCGCATCTTGGGCTCGGAGTGGCGCTTTTTGGGGCGGTAATCCGCGGTGTTGCACGCCCCAGGCCATCACTCCCTCCTCCCTTGGCCCCTCAAGGTACTACAAATACCCAAAGACGCGGAATGGAGTCAGCTTTCCAGCGCCACTGGTTTCGGGTCCATCGGCCGCATTTTGACTGTCAGCAGTTTCGTGACCTCTCCCTGTCAGTTACGGTTTCCACGGAACGAGTCCCAGAGCGCGGAGCATGGGATATTGTCGGCCGCAGTGTCGCCCATCCCGCTATCAATTTTTCGTTTTGGGTCTCGTTCTAGGGCACCTGGGAAACTGAGCAAGGCATCTCGACCCCCCTTTGACCCCCCCCATAAGTAAAAACTTTAGCCTCAGATTTCTACGCGTTAACCAAGACGGATTTTACATGCGAGAGCAGTTCTCAATTCCTGTCGTCAAGCTGATGTTGATTACACTCAAAATTTTCCCCAAAGTTGGGGAGTGTGGGGGATTGGTTTTGTCCTTTTTTATACTCCGTTTTCCGTTTTCCGTATTCCGTATTCTGGATACGGAATATGGAGAAAATTCCAAATACAGCCACCCAATTGTGCCACCCTGACGAGTAGGTTGCAACCCCTAGACACCATGCACGTTCTTAAAAAACGGGGTCGGAGGCCTTCAAGGGCGTGCGCTGGGGAGTGTGGGGATAGCGGCGGCGGCGGCCGAACTGACGCTCCATATTGACACGCGTCGCTGCCCCGTTGCGTCCCCCCTCGCCATGTGTGGCCTGTGTGTGGTCGTCTCTGATGTGTGTGCGTGTGTCGCTGCGTGGCAGCACATGAACGCTGCGTGGCTGTCGACGCTTGTGTGGCTGTGGCGTCGCAGCTGTCAGAGGTGTAGGAAAGACATGTTATATTATTTCGAAAAAAAAGTTCTGGGTAATCCTTTGTAACAAAATCACAGGCCAACACGCATACGCCCGGCGCAAACCTTTGAGGAACACATGACGATGTGTTTGCGTGAGAGAGAAAAGAAAAGGAAAGCATTACGCTTGCCCTAGCGTCCTCATCCGCACGCCTGTAAGTGGTGGTCCTTCTAATCTTGCTTCACCCGCCCGTCTGGCGTCTGCATAAGGCATGGCCCCTACCCACCTACCCTCCATCAACTGCCACTGCCACATGTGCAGGTTTCCATGGGGGAGATTCACGTGGGGGAGCTCATCGACGATGCTTTTCTCGCGCGCGCCATGGGGTTGCTGGACTGGGTCCCGGGGATCGACGCGGGGTCATCGCAGGAGGCACTTGCATCCAACAAGGCCAACACGGAATACGTGCAAGGGGTACGTGCCTTTTACTGCAGGTTCTTTTTTATTCTAGGGCGGGTGAAGGCTTGCGCAGTGCTCGTAGAGAAACTCTGTTTTTGCGACGTGCAGCACCTGGACACATGCATCATGCACCGCACAGCATGCGCATGCACTGCATGGAAGATTTCTCTAAGTCAACGCCTCTGTGGGGGTTCAAGCCCCCCCCCCCCGGAGTAGAGGACATGGCACGTGGCGCGGACCGCGCGCGCGTGCATGGGGCGCGCATGGGCGGCAAGCATGTACGCATGTATGCATAAACCATGTACGCGCGCAGCGCACTGCCCCCATCTGCAGGTGATGGTCACAGGCATTGTATCTGCTGGCAGAAGCAAGCCAGCAGCAGCTGGGTAGGACTGGGCATCTCTGGGGGGGGGGGGGGGCAGCGCTGCAGCGCTCGAGGGTGAACAGCAGGGTGCGACATACTCAATGTGAGGCGCCTACCAGGGTTCCACAAGACGGAACACGGTAGAGAACACGATACAATTGTTTTTTTTTGAGCGCACGGTGGAAGAAAATGGTAGGAGAACACGGTTTTGCAGTTACAGCACCACACGCGTGCGTAAGCACACGCACATTATACATGCGCGCAACTGAGCATGCATTTCGATGTGCATGCCTGCAAGGCCGAGGCCGTGCACGTACATATACGTCGAGAAAAAGGCCCTCTTTCGACTGAGTCCAGCGTTCAAGGTTTGAGGAACCGGGTCGAGCAGCAGCTACCTCCAAATAACGTGTCCTCGGTGCTCGATGCGTCTCCACTCACTGCCGAGCAAGGATGTGGGGTGCCCAGAACAGACGCCGCAGCTTCGCCCAACCCCTTGCTCGACGTGTGGACGCGACGCTTGCCTGCGTGTGAGCTGTCGAGTAGAATAGACCATCGAGAGGATCTGCGAGCAAATATGCTTGCTCGCACGCAATTCTCGACCGAGTGGAAACACGGTTCTCGAGTAAGTCAGGTAAACCCCTGCTCGCTCTTGATTCTCGACGCTGAGTGGAAAGAGGGCCCGAGGCGCTTTGGCCAAGGTTGAGACGTGTATGCACGTGCGAGGCCGAGGCCGAGGTCCATGCACTCCACATGCGTGCAAGGTGGGAGAGACAGAGGACAGAAATTAGAGAGAGGGGGGTAGAGCGTGGTTTCCCTTGCATGCTGGTCCCCGTGCACCCCCACCCCTCCCCACGCAGCTTCCTTGCCAATTCGACCAGAGGCTCCAACCCCGCATTCCGAGGCACAAACCTGCAATGTTTCCCAGGCATGGGGAGCCCGGGAGCAGTGCTGGGGCCGACCGGCGCTTTGGGCCATCATCCGAGGCCCACCTGCGGCCACCACCCACCATTGAACCAACCTCGCTCCCAGCGGCCCTCCCTACCACAATTTCAACACCTGAGCCGCGCAAGTCAACTCAGTCATAACGACTGAGGTGCTCAGGGTCGGCGCCTGAGGCGACGCTACAGGCGGTAGGAGGAGCGCCTGAGGTCGTTTCGCAACACCCGAAGCGCTGCCTGATGCGTGCAAGTGAAGGCGGCGCCTCAGGCTTGGGAATGTGGTAAGGCCTGGCCAACGTTAATGGAATGTGGTAAGGCCTGGCCAACGTTAATGGTGCGCAGGAAAGTTACAAGCAGACACTATTTTGAATTGCTTTGAATTACCGAACCGGACTGGCGCCATGCCCTTCCCCTCCCTTGATGAGGTGGACATCCACTAAAAAAAAACGTTTTTTTTTGGGGGGGGGGGGGGTCAGTTTCCCTGAATTTCAACGTAACTTTGTATTCTGACATCCGGCCGACACGCCAGTTGGAGCACCGGATTCCTCTTGTCAAGAGGTGTCATAATCCACCCTCGGACCCCCAACACCCAATACCTAGTGCAATGGTGTGGGGGTGTGAGAGGTTCCACACCGGGCGATTGGTGTGGACCAGTGGTCTACACCCCCTCAGAGCCAGAATGCTCTGCAGACCTCCTTGGCGGATTGGGATGGGGTAGGACGCGATGGATTCGTCTCACGACTGGAACGCCAAATCCATGGTCATTCATTCAGTTCAATAGTTGGGAGAGTGTGGAAGGGACCTCAGTGTGTGTGGCTGCACCGGGGCATGTGGCCGTCTTCTGATGCCAGTTTCAGGAGCGTGACTGGGTTACGCGGCCTCTCAATGCGATGTGGTAGGAATGATGATACACAGCTACCCACCAAGTTTCAGCTCCATCTGATAAGGTCTGCGTGTACCGGGGGGAAGGGGGGGGGGGGGGCGGAGCGGTTTGAAAATACGTCAACACCGAGTCATTATGAGGTAATTGCCTTGATTGGATGTTGATGTGGATATATATTTTGCTTGGATCCGCACCTTCACGTTCAAAACCTTCCCCGCCTCACAGCTCAAGGCCGAATCGAAGGATCTGACTGAGGCCATGAACGACACGAAGGAAGACGGAAAGAGATGGAAATCTGTGTCGACTGCGGTTATGGAACAGTTCGAAGTGCGGAACCGCCTGGTACGTGATCTGTTGTCGCTTGTGTGATGCACGCCATAATATGAACCGGGGGACATGATCGCGCGTTGGCATAGTAAGACGCGTCGGCACAGCGCATCACCTTCCGTCGCGCATGACTCACGAAACACACTCTTTACTATTGTTTTGCAGTTGGGCGCGCGCCTGGCGACGTTGGAAGACGTGCTGTCGATTCTGGCCACCAACGACGTTGCCAAGGCAGCAGAACTGGCTCAGGTGTGTTTAGGATGAGCCACACACAGGTTTAGAGAACACATAACACGTTAGAGAACACAGTAGAAAACACAATACGGAAACACGGTGAGCGTATAGGAGAACAAGGCGGAAACACGGTAAGCGCACTCTCCCGCTTCCTCCCATCTCGCTTCCTCTACTTCCACTTCTTCTGCCCATTCCCTTCTGCCCATTCCCTAGTTCACTTTTTGGAATGCAGTCAGAAACCCGTGTTCGATGCAGTAATATTAGGAACAACACCATGTCGGGATAAGGGTAGCGGTATTGTGCCATCAAAATAAGGGTAGCGGTATGGTTAGTTATGTTTAGGCTGCTTAGGTGCATTTTTTTTACAAACGAAAAGGCGTGAAGGGTGGTGCCCAGTGGTCAGCGTGCTGCGTGTTGCGTACAAATGATCGTTAGGTGGGTGCATGCATGTGGGCAGCTGTCATCTTGGTTTCCCTTTTTTATCTCACGTGTGGATGCGGACCCTTGAAGGCGCCGCACACTGTGTGCCGGCGCACTGTGCGCCATTTACGTAGTGCAGCGGGGTACAACTACCCAACGGCAACCCCTGCGGCCTGTGGGGCGCGAGCGACCTAGTGCCAACAACTCGTCACACACAACAGCATCGTTTCTCAATGGATGTACATTCATAGGAGTAATTTGAAAAGCCTTGGTATAAACTGTTCATAGCGTCCAATAGCGTCGAATCGTCCGTCCGATTCGATGCACTTTACAGGGGGTTATGGCCGCGGCTGTTTTTTGTGTGGCACGTGAGGGCGTCTGGTACCGCCACCTTGCGCACTGTTAGGACGCAAGACGTGGTGCCATACCCCAGTATGTTATCACATACCGTGCACCTTTTCACGGCTGTGGCTGTTATATTGCTGACCCCAAGTTCACTGAATCAGGCACCTCAGACTGTCTTCCTTGCAGGGGATGTGGGTACACATCACTGCGCTCGTGATGACGTATGACGCATGACGGTAGACCATACGCCCCAGCCCCCCGTGCACGCCATGCATTGCCAGGTGGCCCCTACCCCTCTACGCCCCCTCCCCCCCCACAGGAACCTGCAACACACATTCCACGCAGCTGGGGCGTTGCCAGCGTTGCTTGCGACAGCATGCTGTCTTTGGGGGGTACATGTGACAGCATGCTGTCTTTGGGGGGTACATGTTGTCCACTAGACGCGCCCGCCCGCCCGCACGCCCGTCGCACGCACGCACGCACGCACACACACACACACACACACACACACACCGCCATGTGTGCAGCTGATCTTCACGTGCGAGACGTCGGAGAAGTGCAAGGTCATTTTGTCCAACTCGGAAGTCGTGGTAGCGACCATGACCAGCACAGCCGCAGAGGTATATTTGCCGGCTGAAGTGTTGTTTGTAAACACATTATTGGTGTTGGATTGGCAGGCAGACCATACAGGAAACACTCGCACACATGCAGCCCCCCGCATGCCGCCACCACAGACCCGCGCACATGCTGTCTCCCGCCCCCCCACCAGCACCACACACATGCCATTCTCACAGGCACAGCAGGTGCACGCCGAGCAGGACAAGCAGCGGGTGTGTACGAAGTGCGACCACCCGTGGCCGGCTCTAGACAAACGTGTGAAAGCTTGCATTGCTTGCTCATTTTCGGGCTCAAAAGTCGGGACAGAGAGCTGGAAGGCATCGAACGTCATCTGCCGCAAGATCTGCAATGCGGCTATGAAATCACTGCACGCGGACCACCAGCTTGAGGCCCAGGTGGTCAGCCAGGTGCTCGGAGACTGCGAAGTGCACGTCCCGCTCAAGCGCGCGGTGAAGGTCCTCATGAACTCAACAAAGAACCTCATTGTACTGTCAGAGCAGGAGAACAAGAAGAAGGGCGAACTGACGACGAAGTTCAAGGATTGGGTGATCCACAGCAGCAACCCCGTCCTGTCGCGACGCTACTGCGACAACGCGCGCAAGCAAGCTCGCATGTTCCGCGAGATGCTCGTTGACTTAAAGGGTGTGGAGAACACGGCAACGAGGGGGATGTGGGACGCGGCAGCGGTGGAGCAGAAGAATGCGTTGGAATGCTGGGCTGACAAGTACGACGAGTCTGCCAACTGGCTGAGTGTGGTCCTGCCCTACACGGATGACGGGAGCCCGAAGGCGCTGCTGCTCAAGGTGAACCACCAGCATAGTGTTGGTCACCCCAGCTGTAACTAGCCGCCCCCGGCCTGTGCACCCAGCGCAATCTCCATCTCGAAACATCTGAATCGTCTGCCTACTCAAGTATCATCTGACTGAACTCCACGCCCCCCCCACCCCCCACCCCAAGGCGCGCTGGCTGAAGGTGCAACTGGAAGCCACTCAGCAGAAGCTAGAAGAAGTCATGGCCACGGTGAGGAATGGGGTTTTGGGCAGAGCTTTTAAAAATTGGCTTTGCTGCGTAGCCGTGCGACCTTCAAGGCTCAGTGTGACCTCAAGCCTCTTAAACCACTGTCCGTTGGAACAGGCGGCACCATCGGCCTATTCTGAGGCTGCTGCTGCTGCTGCTGCTGCTGCTGCTGCTGCTGCTGCTGCTGCTGCTGCTGCTGCTGCTGCTGGGCCATCATCAGCATGCCACGGGAGGGGCGTGTGTGCAGACGCACAGTTGCGCTCTTTGTCGCCATCGCCCGGTGACACAGTTACGCCTGCGCACACTTTCCGGCCTGCTGAAGCCGCTGCCAATCTTGCTGCAGCCCCCGATGCACGGCGCCGCCCCGCGCAAGGCAGCGCGTCTGACGGTCGTGGTGGTGCAGGTGGTGATGGTGCACACTCACCCACATGCCGCACCCTGATGTACGAGGACGTCGCTGGCACTGCCATGGTAGGCGAAGTAAGGGAAGCAAAATCACCTGTGCAAGGGGGGGGGGGGGGCACACCTCCTGCATGTGCTGATAACGATGACCGGTTTGTGACTGTTTGACTGTCTGATGTGTGATGAGGACAACGCAAGCCTGAAACTATGCCTCACCTGCGAGTTTCATGCATGTTGTTGTCACGTGCAATATTTGCAATCTCCAAAACTGTGGTGATATTTTCCCCCTTACATCACAGCAGGAGGTCAGCACGCCCATCGGCATCGCAGCTGCTGACCAGCTTCCAGCTCCTGCTGCCACCGCGGCTGCTCCTGCAGCAGCAGCATCATGTCAGGAGATGGCGCAGCCGGAGAGGCCTGCCGCTGCCGAAGCTGCCGCAACAGCAGCCAGCCCACCGGCCGTGATGCCAGCGGGGCATGAGGAGCCAGGTGAGGGCGCCGCTGCCGCTGCCGCAGCAGCATTCCTGCAGGCAGCGATGCCGGCGGTACATGTGCAGCCGGGCGAGAGCACCAAGGCGCTTAACAGCCCCTCCCATCCTCACTCCCTCACTCGCTACCTCCACCCTCTCATTTTATCATCTCACTCTTACCATCACACTGTCACAGGTGGCTGCACATTCAGGGCACCAGGAGCTTCACCGGCGCTCCACCGGTGCTCTCATTTCCACCATCTCACTCCCTCACACGCGTACTGTCACTTGTACCCTCACACTCTCACTCTCCCGAGTGGGCACGCTTTCATGGGTGCTAGGCAATCAAACACACCCCTCACTCGCACTCGTGTACTCCCTTTCTCACTCTCACCATCGCAGTCTCTCTTCACCCTCTCACTGTCCCACCCTCACCATCTCTGCCTCACTCTCGCAATCTATCTTACCATCACATCATCTTTCTCACCATCTCACACTCACACTCTCTCTTACTCCTCCAGGTGGCCGCGCTTCCAGGGGCACCTGGCAATCAACCGTCTTCCTAGCTCGCACTCTCTCCATGTCCTCTCACTCTCTAACCCTCATGCTGACCACCACACGGTCACTCTTCCAGGCGACCACATGTCCATGGGCGCCAGACAATCCACCGCCTCTGTCACGCTTACTCTTTCACGTGCTCACCCTGACGCCCACTTTCACACTTGCACTGCCCCAGGCGGCAGTGAGCCCAAGGTCACCGGGCTGCGCACAGCCCCCGGTGACCCCATGTCTGCGGAAACGGAGCGGAGCGGAAGCGTCAGGTCGGTGTGAGCTTGCTCGGGCTTGACATGCACATTTGATGGTGTGTGCAGGGCGGTGGGCATACGAGTGGCTGCAATCTGTGACAGGGTTGCGTGTAGGCTTTCAATACCATACACCCTACATCCTTCACGCCACTAACTCAACCCCAAACTGAACCCACAGCGGTGACGCCAAGCGCCAGCGCGCATCGGCTGCGTCCCAACCCAAGCGGGCTGACAAGCCCATCGCACTCTGCAAGGTGCCTTTTGGCGCGGCAGGGCCCAGCACTGCTGCAGCGGCCTCCTGCGGCGCTGACGTCTATGTCTCAGCATCTCTCTCTGTTTTCATCATGTTTTCCCGCTGCATCTCTCTGAGTCTGCTACGTCCAGATGGCCGAGGGGGGGGGGGGCTCTGGTAGCATTGTTATCCACTTGGACACCAATGCTGTCGGATGGGCAGGTGTTGTGCCCAAGTGCGGCTGAGTATCAAGTTTAAAGGGGGTTTCTACCTAGGCGGGCTCAGATATTTCCAAGTTGAAAACCCCCCAACCCTACTCTCCAATCATAATCCGAGCATACCAATTTCTAAATAGAGGGGCATTTGTAGGCCAGAACATCGGGAGGCCGGGCGTCGTCAGCCAAAACTTCCGTCGCCGTCGGGGACAGGGTCCCCGGGGACCCAGCCGCCGCTGCTTTGGAGCTCAATCAAATTCAGGGGATTCAAGGGCCCAGCAAGCACATAACTGACACCCAACCCACCGCTGCGCTGCTATGAGTCCAGGGGGCCCAGTGGCAGACCCATGCGTAACTTAACCTGAATGTGTGTACCAACCTCTGCACTTCTGTGGATCCAGGGGCGCCAAGAGCGCAGCAGGCACGGGAGCCGCAGGCACGGGCATGGCAGGCACAGGGGCGGCAGGCACGGGGGCCGCATGCTCGGGCGCGGCCGGCACGGGGGCGGCAGGCACGTGGGCGGCAGGTACGGGCGCGGCAGGCACGGGAGCGGCAGGCACGGGGGCCGCAGGCACGGGGGCCGCAGGCACAGGGGCCGCAGGCACGTGGGCCGCATGCACGGGGGCCGCAGGCATGGGGGCGGCAGGCACGGGGGCGGCAGGCATGAGGGCGGCAGGCACGAGGGCGGCAGGCATGGGGGCCGTAGGCACGGGGGCCGCAGGCGCGGGGGCCGCAGGCGCGGGCGCGGCAGGCACGGGGACGGCAGGCGCGGGGGCGGCACGCGCGGGAGCGGCAGGCACGGGGGTGGCAGGCACGGCGGCGGCTGGCGCGGGGGTGCCCAAACCCAAGGACACCGACTGGGACTCGGACGTGGAGATCATCGACTCGGGCCATGTGGTCGCCGGCATGCAGGTGGCTGGGGCAAGAACGGTGGGAAGGGAGGCGGAGGGGGAGGGGGGCTGCGGGAGTGGGTTTGCATCACGCTGACAATTAAGATGAGGTAGTATGTGGGGTGTGTGATTTGGGGGCGAGGGCTTCGTGGGTTCGTAGGTACAAGGCTCACTTGCGGTTGATGGCGAGACCCATTTTCTGTTTGTCTCTTGAATTGTGCTCGCAAAGCAGACCTCAGCCCGTAATCCTTTCCCCGACTTCCACTCTCTACTACCACAGGCATTGCCACCAAACGCACCACTGTCCCTGGCCTTTCACTCCCCTGGCCAACACCATGCACATTCGGAGACGCCTTGGAGTGTTGAATCGGACACTACATTAATCCTCAATCATCACCTCATCCACCACCACAGGGACCAGCACTGCCTGTGACATCGCCCCTGGCCTCTGATGGCCCAGGACTCAACGCCACCGTTGGTGCCGAAGGTTCATCTCGCGAGGGTACCGTAGTGGGGGCTGATGCTGAGGTGAGAAAGGGTTGGGGGGCTTGGGGATGATTGCTCTACAGATGAGGGCGTAAGGCCAGTGGTTCCCACTGTGAGCATAAAGATCTTGCAGATAGCGGCACTAAGCCATTTCGCATGCGTCACTTGGCAAGGGGACTTTTGGTGTTGCGGTTGCTCACACACCTCGATGTGACGCCCGATGCATGCGCAGCCAGGGCCTCCTGCCAAGCGCACACGTGTCGAGACGGCCGATGTCAAGCTGGATTTCCAGGACGGAGGTGCGGCAGTGTCAGGCGCCATTCCCTGCCTGTGCCATCAGAGTATGCCATGCTTCACGCACGTGTTATGCACGTGTGCTCATCCCCAGTTTGTGTGGATTTTGCTAACTTCTGGGACTGCATGCATGTGTCACATCCGCGCGCAGCTGACTGGCTCAGCAAGTGCACGGCGGTGCTGACTGCGCTCGGCACGCACTTTCATACCTGGAAGCCTTTGTTCTGGACCAAGGCGCCCACCGACTCGAAGGTCTTCCCTGCACCAGACGACGTGATCATCACAAACTCGATGTCCTTCTCGATCATCGAGTCACGTCTGAAAACCGAGAACCACCGCATGCCAGACCAGTTCTACGCAGACGTCAAGCTCTCGTTTGAGATCGTGCGCACATACAACTCAATCAACGATGAAGTCCGAATGGTGGGTCGTGTGCGTGCGCGTGTGTGTGTGTGCTGTGCAAGCACAGCAGCACACGGGCATGCGCACAAACAAACATTTGGCATTCGGCTGCCGATTGGGTTGCTGAGCTTGACGTTTTCGAAAAAGAGCTTGGCGCAAGCTGGGCGTATACTTGCATGATCACAGGCCCTTCCCAGGCTAGCATGTACCGAAAGCGCATGGCTTGTTGCCACACCCAAAAACCCAATCTTAGAAAGCGTTGTGTGTCGCCCACGGTGCACGGAAGCACTTGCCTCCTGAGCAAGAAAGCCACCACCGATCCAGGAGCAGGTGTATGCGGCGGGGGAGGGCGGGGGAGGGCGCACAGGCACTGTGGATGGATAAACCGCTTGGGGGCACCCCCCCCACAAAACGCGAGATTTATAACTCGGACCACCCAAAGACATTTTCTTAGAATGGATAGTGTGTCGTCCACGGTACACGGAAGCACTTGCCTCCTGAGCAAGAAAACCACCACCGATCGAGGAGCAGCTGTATGCGGCAGGGGAGGCGGGGGAGGGCGCACAGGCACTGTGGATGGATAAGCCGCTTGGGGACCCCCCCCCCCCGTTTATTCCATGTGAGCCCATTTTGCCCCGTGACTTCATTGTGCGCCACCTCTGTGCCCCTCCCCTCGTTAGAGACTTCTACTATGTATTCGACGCCGGTGGTGCGTCGCGGCATGCGCCGTGGGCGCCACACGACCGTTGCAAAGGCCACCAGTCGCAAATGACCATTTCAATATCGGCCCCAGTGCGGCCCCCGGGCATCCCACGCCGGGAATCGTCAATGATACGTGTGTGTGCCTTGTAACACGAGGGAGCCTCCGTGCGAGGTTACTTGGCGGGTCGCATGCAGGGTTGCACGGTAATTACGTATTTTGGGTCTGGAGCGTACGTACGTACGTATTTATTGGAAATACGTACGTACGCTGGCCGTACGCGTGCGAAAATCGGCCCTGTGCGCAGCACTATATGCCTTTTACTAGAAACACAAAAACGGTCATAACTCGCGCTCCTGTGCTTGGATCTGAACAATTCTACTTGCATTGGGAAGCTTGTTGAGAAGGCTATCAATATAAATGCTGATATATAGCAGTACATTCCGGTAGGGGGGACCTGGAGGGCAGGGAGTCGCTGCCGTTTTTTGTTTGTGGTGCGATGCAGCACCCTCCCAGGCACCCCCCCTACTGCAGTGCACTGCTTTATACTGAGGTCATACCGATAGCCCGTGTTATAAGCTTTCCAATGCAAGTCGATTGGTTCAAATCCAGGCAGGGGGCAGGGAGTTACGTCCGTTGTTGTGTGCATCGTTGCGAGCGCGCGCGCGTGGTGCTGCAGCAGGCCCACCCCCCAACTTCAGTGCAGTGCTGCATACAAGCAAGCATCTGGATAGCCCTGTTACAAGCTTTCTAATGCAAGTGGAATTGTTCAGTTCCAAGCACGGCAGCGTGAAGTATGGCCAATTGTGTGTTTCAAGTAAAAGGCGACAGGGCGTACGTACACACGCTCACTCACGTACGTACGCAAAATATGTACATACGCGTACTCACGTACCGCGCAACCCTGGTTGCATGAGGCGCAACACAAGCACCCCGCAGGCCCCGATCACGGTCCCCCGGCCACGCGCACCCCAAATACGCGTAGATAAGCAGCTATGGCAACATTTGACATCGCGCGGGACGCGGAGAGGGCCCCTTGGTGTCGCATGGCCTCTAGCTGTTGACCTAATGGCCTGCCACCCACCCCAGCAGCCCACCCGGATGCCTACATCGCGCGGCACAACCTTTAAATACTGTATGCATGCCATGTGCAATCGGGGGGGCACGCGAGGGGGCGTTTCGGGGCGTCCTCAAATGTGGTACTAATTTGGTCGAGCTAGTGAGGGAAGGGCCCACAGCACACAGGCAAACGCGGTGCGCCCGCGCGCGCACAGCGGTTCTCCCATCACATTCACTAAACAGCTTCAGAAGCTGACCGCACCTGCACCGCGCCCGCACCGCACATGCACTGTGCCTGCACTGTGCCTACACTGTGCCCGCACCGTGTCTGCACCGTGCCTGCAACGTGCATGTACCGTGTCTGCACCATGCTTGGAAAGCCACATATCATTATTCCAACGTTGTGTGCACCACAGGTGGGAGAAATAGAGACATTTTTCGACAGCGCGTGGAAGCAGACTGGTCTCACGCTCACACCGGGGGGCAACATGCGTGCCGCGCCGGCTACTGTGCTGCCCGAGCCGCCGTCGAAGGTCAGTCTCTGTGCCCAGCCTGTGCCAACACACCCCTGCCTTGCCTAGTGTGCCATACGCGGTGTTCACAACAAACTGTAGATCCATCGACAGCTTCTGGGGGGTGTTGGGAGGTTATGCGTCGTGGGTAAGGGTGCAAGTTCAATGGCGCCCCCAGCACTCCTGAGGCTAGCATCCACATAATAAAGGAAAAAATGATGGTTTTGGGAAGGGTTCCGGAAACCCTACCAACCTCTGGCAGGGGGGGGGGGGCAGAAAGGTAGATTCTCGATCCCATGATCAAAAACTTGCAATCTTTACACCGGACCGGCGCCATGCCCTTCCCCTCCCTTAGTTGCGTCCATATATATCCACCCCTCACAAAACGGGCCGCGGGGGGCCGCGCCCTCCCCCCCCCCCCCCCCCCGGGCCGCGTTTTCTAAAAAAAATCATGTAACTTTCTTCTCCGACCTCTCTTCAACATGATACTGGGTGCATTTGATTTTTTATCAAGAGGAGTCCAAATCCACCCTCAGATCATCCATACACCCCCTTAGACTCGACACGCAACAAACGGCAACACTGCTCCCCAAATACAGCACGGAATGGGACGATTCGGCTTGCATTGCTAAGCTCATGACCAGCACTGTCGATTGCATGCAGCTTTGGGTGGTAGTGGTGTGCATTGGGCGCATGGGGCATGGCGCAGCAACTTTGGGGGCCTCTCACAGTCTAGATCGGGGTCTGGGGCCTGACGTCTGGGGTCTGGGGATGGGTCTGGGGCAGGGGAGAGCAAGGTCTGGGTCTTGGGTCTTGGGTCTTGGGTCTTGGGTCTTGGGCCTTGGGCCTTGGGCCTTGGGCCTTGGGCCGTGGGCCGTGGGCCGTGGGCCGTGGGCCGTGGGCCGTGGGCCGTGGGCCGTGGGCCGTGGGCCGTGGGCCGTGGGTCGTGGGTCTCGGGTCTCGGGTCTCGGGTCTTGGGTCTGGGTCTGGGTCTGGGTGGGGTCTTGGCTATAACTTGCTCAGGGTTTTAACAAGTGCCGGAGGCCCTTGGGAACTGAACTAGTTCTAGATGATGCAAAGCCGTTTTGCGCAAGTGACTTGGCAATGGGGCTCTGAACGTTGCTGTTACACAGAACGTTGCAACCCTCAATCCCCTCCTGAACCACCACAGAGATCGGCGATGCCGGCAACACTAGCGACCAAGGACAAAGCTCCAGAGCCTAACAATGTTCCCACTGATGGAAGCCCCTTCACATTTCGATGGGCCGTCGGTAACCCCAAGCCCCCAAACCCTGAACACACCACAGGCCTCTGCCACCCCCAGACCGAGCGTCCCTGATGCTGGCGCTGCTGGCGCTGCGGGACCATCTGGCGTGGGTGCCGCTGCGGTTAGGGTGTCTTCTGGGCTGGGTTGTTGTGTGTGCTTGGGGAGAAGGGCATCTGGGAAAGAGTGCCAATCCAGTAGAGCCCACAATGCTCTGCTGGAAAGGGCACAGTGGGATCTGGCAGTCACAATTGCTCACACATGTGGTGTGGTCTGATCTCTGTGTAGAGGTTTCCGGGACAACAGCTGGTGCAGAACGCATGGAGCGCTGATGCGCATAAACGGTGTGCCACACCAATCAAGCCTCTGATGCAGCATGTGTTCCCGGGGACGGGGGGGGGGCGGGAGGGCACGGAGCGCCAGATAGTGAGATGCACAAATCAGGTGCATTGTCCACCCAAGCTGCCCATTGTGACCCGATGTGATCACCCCATCCTCCATCTCATGCTTCACCCACTCTCCTCACCACCCACGAATGATGTCCAGATGCCCGACCTGTTCTTCAACTGCCACCACTGCCGTACTGACAAGCTGAGGACCAAGTGCGTGACGTGCTCGAACCCTGTCTGTGAAGGCACGAAACGGAAGGGCATCGTGGGCAAGATTCCCAACGCGTACTGGTGAGTGCGACCCTTTTTGTCTCTCCAAAATCTCAACTTTTCATCTCATACTGTTTGCCAGAAGAACCTCATCCATGGAAGGCGCAATATCAAAACACGTGTCTACCACACACAAACACACGCACACACACGCACGCACACACACACACACACACACAACCACGCACACAACCACACACGCACGCACACATGCACGCATGCATGCAAACACACACACACACACACACACACACACACACACACACACATGCACGCACGCACACACACACACACACACACAGACGCACGCACGCACGCACACAACACAATGTAACACAACACAACCCCCAAAAACGCAGCGGAGGCTGCACAATGACCCGGCACGGAGAGAACGTGGATGAGGCACGCGACAGCGGCACGTGGGTGTGCCCACCCTGCCGCGGCTCGTGTGGCGTGGGCTGTGTGATCTGCTGCACCTGCGATACCTGCCGCAAAAAGCATGGGCTGAGGACGACTGGGGAAATCAGCAAGGGCGACAGCAAGGGCGACAGCAAGGGCGACAGCAAGGACAACAAGAAGGTCCCAAGCATCAAGGTGTGTGAGGGCGAGTGGGAGTAGCGGGATAAGTGTTGTGGTGTGGTGTGGTGGCAGTGCTGTTGGTGTTGGTGTGGTGGCTGGGCGCCGACTGAAGCTAACCCGGCGGCCATTGGAGAGTGTGGCAGCCATTTCAGAGTGTGCTCGGGTGGCTGCATGCTTCACGTGGTCTCTGTATGCACGCGCAATGCCAACCCAGCCACCCAACAACCGTCTCTGTCCCTGGGATGCAGAAACTGACAAAACAAGCCGGACTCACCAACACGCACGACTACCTGGTGCACCGCGAGTGCCTCAAAAAATATCTGCAAGGTGAGCTCACCCGCCTTTCCCGCCTCTGACTGCTTCCTCCGTC
The DNA here is from genome assembly GCA_016618255.1 of Chlamydomonas sp. UWO 241. NCBI lineage: Eukaryota > Viridiplantae > Chlorophyta > Chlorophyceae > Chlamydomonadales > Chlamydomonadaceae > Chlamydomonas > Chlamydomonas priscui. Next base: position 374,521 of record VFSX01000042.1, on the reverse strand, counting down.
AACGTCGGTGCAACGTCAGTGTGTTGACCATATCATGCGACATTACCGCCTACTCGCCTCTTCAAGGGCCGGCTGCCAAGTATAGGGTGGAGACGTAATAAGATCAGGAAAAAAACAAAGCCATGTCAGAATATTTTGCCTCATAAGCATGCATACCTGGCCACGTGCACCACCATGTGCCGACCAGTTTGCATGGCCATTCCGCGCAATAACCCTACATTTGTGTGTGTGCAGGAGGGACCGCGGAGGAGATTGCGGCGCGCAACGCACCGTTCGGCATGGTCAGGTCGCGGGTGGAGCGACCCCCCACGCCAGCCAGCACCTCTGGCGGCACCAGCACCTCTGGCGGCACCAACCAGCCTGATGACCAGGGCCCTCTGAGGCAGCACGGACCGAATATCGGCGGCGCTACTGCGCCCGGCGGCGGCGCTGCTGCGGCCGGCGGCGGCACAGCTACGGCAGGCGGCGGCGCTGACGCGCCCGGCGGCGGCACTGACGCGCCCGGCGGCAGCCAGGCGTCCAAGCGGGCGCTCGACAACCAGGCCGGTGGACAGGGCCCTGATCCCAAGAAGCTGAGGGAGTAGTGCAATGCAAAGAGCAACAACCCGCCCCGTCCACGCCTTCGTCCGCTGGCGGCAGTGTCGCCAACGAGAAGGCGGGGCAGCGCCACTTGAGTTAGGGCAGTGGTGCGGCCACAGTGCTACCGCCCTGGGCGTTCCCATCACACTGTGCTTAGGCACAGCTGGCAATGTTGTTGCCACCAGCGCTCGGCCGCCCGTGCCTGCACGTGATGGCTGACCGATTGGCGCGCGAGTAGTAGTAGGGGTCACCAGTGCTTGAGCTTCTTGCTTGCCCCTCTGGTCTGGGCTAGGCATGGGCTGCAGCAGCTGGGGGATGTGCTCGCATTGGCGAACCCCCCACATCCCCAGCCGCATGCATGGCTCACTCCATGCAGTCGTGATCGGCCCTCTCCCCCACCCCTGGGGGGACTCCAGGAGTGCCTTCCCGGAGCAGATCCCCACTTTGTCATATTTGCCATGTTGTATACACCGTCCCTGTGCCTCTTATACACCGTCCCTGTTCCCTTTTGGGGGGAGGGATGGCAATAAAACGTATGTAATCCAACAATTCTGACCAAAATGTGTGGCCGCGCAAACCCGTTTGATGCCCGGTAGGTTCAGGGAAAAGAAACGTGTTGACGAAGCCATTGGCGCCCCTCTGGGGCCTCTGGGGCCCACAGGCACATGTGTGCAGTGGCAGGTTCACACTTTTGAGAGAACAGCAGGCTGCTACTGTCAGAGCCAGATCTATGTCGAGGTTTGCACTCAGCTGTTGACGGCACAGAGAGCTCACGCCACGTGGGCAATCCTTGTGATAGACTTGGCGTGGTGCAAACAAGTCCCTTTGGGGCTACTTTGGCCAGGGGGCAAGGAGGGGGGTCAAATGATATAATTAAGTGGCCATCTGTGCAGAATCTGTGCGAAGGCTGCGGTCTTGCACGGCTTGTGTTGCTTTAATTTGGCCTGCGGCTCGCATGATGGCTCATCAACTTTGGCTCGAGACCAACGGACCTCCGCGCTGGTCTAGTAACCTCTTCCCTAGAGTGACCAGGCTCAGGATTGGATGTCGGCTAATCAACTCGGGCTTTTGACCAGCGGACCATAGCTCAGGTCGCCTGCGGCCAAGCTGTGGCTTTGATGATTGCTTTTTCCAGCAGGCTTTCAGACCAGTGGCAGACCAGTGGCAGACCAGTGGGCCTGAGCAATGGACACCCCCACCCCTGTTGGCGCCTGTCCAGTACTTAACGTGTTGAGGGGTGGGGACAGGTGGGTGCCGCTCAGCTGTGTGTCCTTGCCGGGTCAGCTTTGTGGTCGGGGAGGCCTAACTTGCATGTCGTTCTTCCCCACTTGCTTGCTTTTGTTACCTGTGCGGTTCGTCTTGCTGGTATCACACCGCTGGCTTCGCTGCCTTTGCTCACCCTTCCACACGTTATGGACTGGCCTTCCTTGAACATTTGTGACCCTTTTGCTGGCCACGCTTGACTGCCTTTTACACCTTAACTTGATTAGTTGTGGGGACGTGTGCAGCTGCAGTCGGGGATCAAGGGGTGCGCCACCGCTGTTGTTGGCCATGGGTCGTTTTTTTGTGCGCTGAGGCAGTTGGCCGCGTCTGCACAGAGTGAGGGTGATCTACCACAACACGCCAGCCCTCCCAGTAAGGTGATTGGCAACTGCAGGCCCAGCAGGCCTTATCTGTCTGTAACCTTGGGTACGCCAGGCGTTCCTGACTGTAAAATCGAAAATGAAGCTCCTCCCCACTTTTTCGCCAGCAGCCACGCACGATACAGAGCAGCATAGCACGGGGCGCGCATTGCACGGCACAGACAGAATGCCTGGCACGGCACAGACAGGATGCTCGGAGGTCAGAGGGGAGGGTGCGGGGAGGCAGTACCAGTTGACACTTTGCATAGCGATGTGGGAGCTCAACGGGGCGCGTCGTTTTCTGAGCTCAGAGTGACTGAAAGTGCAAGGGCAAGATGAGTGTGCCAGTGAGTTACAACCTAGGTGAGGAAGAACTCCCAGACAGATCCGTCTCTAGAGCACCTACGCTAGAGCACCTGCATCTCCTGCTGGAGCACAGCCTCTTGAAACTGTGACGTCAACGTCGGCTGAGCAGATCTCATGACCAGCACCGCCCTTTGCCTGCTGCTGCTGTTACACATGCACCCACGCCTGCTGCAGCCACGCACCCACTTGCACCGATGCACTGCGCACACAGTGGGGAGTTACCGCCAGTGGGGGGATCTGGTTGGGTGCGCATGTTGCCACGATTATCGCCACAGGCAGGGTTGCACGGGACGTTATTTGTACTGTGGTACGGTACCACATCCTGCGTCCTGACAGTACGCTGGGGTGCGTACTGCAGGGCGCGATCGGCGGCAGCAGACGCCTTTACTTGCCACATAGAAACGGCCACGGCCATAACTTCCTGGCTACTGCACCGATTTGGACGATTCGACATATGATGCAGAGCTTATAACAATGGCTTTCAAATGGACTGCTTGGGTCGTCAATCAATTGAGGAGCGACGGAATTGTGTGTGACGGGGTGTGGGCACTTAGTCGCTCGCGCCACACTCTCGCCCCCCGCGTCCTTGTACTGCGTCCTAAAGTACCGTTCTACGTCCTACGTACAGTCAGGACGCTGAACCCCCCTCAGGACGAGCTTACCGTGCAATCCTGGCCACATGTGAGCAGAGCGCCCTCGTGTGCCAGCATTTGCCCGCTTCTCCTGTTGCACATGTACGTATGCCTGCTGCTGCCGCACGCACGCGCGTACAACGCAGTTTATGCAGTCAGTGAGATGTGTCTGACAGCGGGGGGTTCCATCGCTGCTGCCACTGTTGAGCAGATATCGTATCTGTAGCTTTGCTGACGACCAAAGTAAACATGCGCAACGTGCCACACCTCCTTTTGGTATGACACCAGGAACACAGGAAGCATAGCCCAGCTCTAGGGGTGCCTTGCAATCAAATCACATCTAATGCGATTCCCTGCAGCCGTCTGGTTTTACGGTTTTTTCATGTGCGTGCCTAGAGGACCTTGGGCCCTGGGGCGTGAATTCAGGCCTATGGGGGGCTTTAATAGCAGAGCCCGCAAGGCCATGCATCATGCCAGCCCACCAGAAAAAATAAGAGTGCGGCCAGCTGAAGCTAGCCAGATCAAGCGACGCTACCACGGCACGAACGTTGACAACTCGCCGTACGCCCGCCCCTCCGTCGCCCTGACCCCCAAGCACAGCGCACGAAGCCGCTCCTTGGTGCACTGCCTGTTCTCCGTGCGGAACGTGACGATCACTCCCTGCAGGGGAATGAGTGACATTGGTGTGTGGGCACGCGCCGCATGCACGCGAGTTCACCACTCCGATTTGTGTGGTGTGTGCGCTGTGTGCGTTGAGTGCGTGCGTGTGTTGTGCATGCAGCCGCTCCTTGGTGAGCTCCCTCCTCTCCGCGCGGCATGTTGCGCTAGCCAGATCAAGCGACGCTACCACGGCACGAACGTTGACAACTCGCCGTACGCCCGCCCCTCCGTCGCCCTGACCCCCAAGTACAGCGCATGAAGCCGCTCCTTGGTGCACTGCCTGTTCTCCGTGCGGAACGTGACGATCACTCCCTGCAGGGGAATGAGTGACATTGGTGTGTGGGCACGCGCCGCATGCACGCGAGTTCACCACTCCGATTTGTGTGGTGTCGTGCGCTGTGTGCGTTGAGTGCGTGCGTGTGTTGTGCATGCAGCCGCTCCTTGGTGAGCTCCCTCCTCTCCGCGCGGCATGTTGGTTTGCTGCAACAGTGCAATATCGGTGTGTAGGCACACGCTGCAAGCACACGGGGCGAGTGGGAGGCACCCTCCGAGAGGTGTGGTGCCGTGCGGTGTGTGTGCTGAGTGCGCGCGTGTGCCGTGCGTGTAGCCGCTCCTTGGTGCACTGCATGTTCTCCGTGCGGCACATGAAGATGTCTCGCTGTGAAGGACAGTGCAAGATCGGTGTGTGGGCACTCACTGCGTGCACGCGGGGTGAGTGAGAGGAACACTCAGAGTGATGCGGTGAACTGCGGTGTTTGCGCGCTCCGCTCTGTAGGAAGTCAGCACGTGCTGACCCTGCGCACGGGGCCCAGGGGAGCTCTTAGTTGCTGCAGCACAGATTGCTGCTGCCGCGGCTGCACATATAGATGAACAGTGAGTGAAGCGGCCTGCCTGTTCCGCTCATGCCTGCTGGTGTTGTTGCCACGCACGTGTCAACTAGCTGGCTCGTCACCACCCAGAAGGGACGCGTACTTCTGCTGCACAGCGCATCTGGTAGGCTGGCGCGCTTTGTGGGCTTGCGGGCTCTCCTCTCTTCTATACCCTAACAGCACTGGAGAATCAGGAGAGGGCACACTATCGGCCACACCGTCAGTCACAAGGGTCACACCTGTGTCATGCACATTCACCTCCCAACACCGCCGTCCACACTCCCAAACGCCAAGGAGGCGGTGCCGATCTCAACACATCCGGTCACAGCGTCAGTCACACTGGCGGTCACACCGTCAGTCACGCTGTCGGTCACAGGGGTCACACCCGCGCCATCCACAATCCTGAATGCCTCTGGTCCAGCCTGTCGAACACATCATCGATCAAACCCGCCAGTCACACTGTTGGTCACACCGTCGGTCACACTGTTGGAAGCACCGTCGGTCACACTGTCAGTCACACCCTCGGTCACACCCGCCTGTCACACTGTTGGTCACACAGTATGTCACACTGTTGGTAGCAGTCGGTCACACTGTCAGTCACACTGTCTGTCACACTGTCAGTCACACTGTCGGTCACACTGTCAGTCACACCGCCGGTCACAGGGGCCACACCCATGCTATTCAAACTCACATCCACACTCGCATCGTTCACACTCCTACATGCCTCTGGTCACTTCGATTGGTCGCACCTTCGGTCACACTCGTCAGTCAAACTGTCGGCTACACCGTCTGTCACACTGTAAGTAGCACAGTCGGTCACACCGTCAGTTGCACCTTCATCACAGAGGTCACATCTGCGCCATCCACTCTCCTTCCAACATGCGCCATCCACACTCCCGAACGCCTCCGGTCACTCCTGTCGGTCACACCATCGGTCACCCCTGTCAGCCACACCCTTCAGTCATACTGTCAGTCACACTGTCGGTCACTCTGTTGACAGCACCGCTGATCATACCATTGGTCGCACCATCGGTCACAGGGGTTACACCTGCGCCATCCAATCCCTCGCCAAATGCGTCGTCCATACTCCTGCATGCCTCCGGTCACATCATCGACCACACCCGTCTGTCACACTGTCGGTCACACTGTTGGCAGCACTGTCGGTCACACCGTCGGTAACACCGTCAGTCACACCGTCGGTGACACCGTCGGTCACACCCATGTCATCCACACTCACCTCCCCACAAGCGCTGTCCGTACTCCTGCAGGCCCTCTCTGGTCACCCCTATCGGTCACACCATCGGTCGCACCAGCCAGTCACACTGTTGGCCACACAGCAGGTCACACTGTTGGTAGCACCGTCGGTCACACCGTCGGTCACACTGTCGGTCACACCTTTAGTTACAGGTTTCACCCCCGCGCTATCCTGAGTGGATTCGACAATAACCCCCACACCCGCGCCGTCCACACTCACATCCCCACACATCCGGACACACTGTGCAGCCCTGCCCCCCCGCGTGTGTTGTTTGGGGTGGGCGTGTGCACAGGGGCGGGTCTTAGATGGGTTGGTCAGGGCGTTTGCACGTGCATGTGGACATGGGTGTGTGCAGTGCGTGTGTGTGTGCAGCCCTGTTGTTCTGCCTGTCTTGGGGGTAGGTGCGTGTGCACAAGGGATGGGTCAAGAGGTGGGAGGATGGGAGGAAGCGCGAGTGCGAGTACATTGCACGATGTGCAGCCGAGAGTCGACTGGTGTTGTTGTGTTTGGGCGCGTGTGCGCAAGTCTATAATATTAAGGGTAGGGCGGTCCATACTGGGGAAAAGCCCCGCCCCGGGGCTGTTTGTCGAAAACTCCGACGCGATTTTCTACGCTAGGCCTAGTTGTGCCTGTCACTTCCTGTCTCCGGCCCGGGGACGGCACGACCACGCGGATCTTGGAATCGCAGACGCTTTTCCGTATTCCGCTGCAGACAATCCCGAGTCACTTCGTTCCTCCGGAATATGAAGGGTAGGTGGCCACCTACCATGCTGTGTTGAAGGGTGGCGGGAGGGCGTGTTCGCGTGCAGTGCACGCCCAGCAGCCTGCACGCGCAACCACCTAGTGTGATAGGGCTGTGCGCGGCCGGGTGAGTTTTTAGAGTTTTTACATGGACGCGCCCGGAGGACCCCGGGGCTTGAGTTGAGGCCTACACTACACATCTAGGGGAGCTCTGCTAGTAGAGCCCTGCAAGGCCACGCAGCGCGCCAGCCTACCAGGCGGGTGGGTGTGAGCTGGGAGGGTGCGGGGTGTGCGTGTGTGCAGCCCTGCACCTGTGATGTTGGGTTTGAAGTTTGCGCGCCCATGGGTGGGACAGGGGTGAGGGAGGGCGCGTGCAGTGCTGCAACCGCCTAGTGTGATGGGGCTGGGCGCGGGTGGGTGGCGAGGTGGGATGTGGATGGGCGGGGGTAGAGCGCGTGTGTGTGCACTGCGTGTGTGTGCAGCTCTGTTGCTCTACCTGTGATGTATGGGCTCGGCGCGTGTGCATGCGGGACGATGCCTGTACTGTGGCCACGCTCCCACTAACTGCTTCGCCGCTGGTGTGTGGTGTGAGTGTGCGTTTTGAGTGTGATTGTGGATCCACATAAGAAAAATAAAAAAAGGAGGGGCACCAGAGAAGCACTAGACCCCCTGGTTGTTCCCCGCAGTGGCCTCAAATCCACACCCCACACTGGATTCCACACTTTATCTTCCTTGTTACCACCAAAGATCGACGCCCTGCCAGATCTCGACGCCTGCGCCATCTCCAACGCGACGCCTCGTCTTCTCCTTCACCTTTCATCTGTGCCGAGGCTTCTCCTGAGACGACCCACGCGGCAGCCGCCGCCTCGCGGGCAACCTGACGCGTACGCGTGATCACGACCTGCACAGATGTGAGCACACGGCGTTTTGCTGCTTGCACTGCCATGTTGTGTCATATGCCAGCTGCAGCAGGCCCCATGCGCGTGCGCCAAGAGCACCTGCCTGCAGCTGGCAGCCTGCTCGTGCCATGCATGCTGCTCGAGCATACTGAACAGATGCAGGTCCTCCGGGCCGAGGCAGTGCATGGCGTCAGAGCTGTCCATGCATGCGCGCAGCATGAAAGCGCGCAAGCGCCATGCATGCCGAGACGCGCATGCATGCGACGCGTGCCGGGCGGCCTGCACCTCCCACGCACTGCACTCCCCCCCTGTGCTGCTTGTGGCTCACCACCGCTCCATGTCCCATCTGACGCATGGACATGCACGCACGCAGCCACGGCGCTGCACACGATGCCTACACTCGCCCGCCGGGACGTGAGGAGCCTTGTGCGCAAGCTAGGCGCAAGCGCTCGTCCGTCTCATCAGAGGCAGGCACTGGAGACGATAACACATCTGAGCCTTGATGTCTTTGAGGATCGAGACAGCCTGGCCGCCATCGCTGCTGCCGGGCCGTCCCACCACTGGTGCACCTGCTGGGGCCTGGCTCTTCAGCGGAGGTGCAGGGGATTGCGGCGAGAGCACTGTCTTACCTCGCTAACAACGCCGAGAACCAAGGCATGATCGCTGCTGCTGACGCAATCCCTCCACTGGTACTCCTGCTGGGGCCGGGATCTGCAGCTGATCTGCGCTGGGAGGCAGCAACAGCGCAGCGCAACCTTGCCTCCAGCGCTGATAACAAGGTCGCCATCGCTGGTGCCAACGCCATCCCCCCCCTGGTTCAGATGCTGGAGCGGGGCTTTACAGCTGGCATGCGGGAGACTGCAACAGCAGCACTGGCCAACCTCGCAATTAACGCTGACAACCAGGTCGCCATCGCTGGTGCCGGTGCCATCCCTCCCCTGGTTCAGATGCTGCAGCTGCGGCCTGGCTCTACAGCTGCCATGCAGGGGAATGCGGCAGCTCTGGCCAACCTTGCTTACAACGGTGACAATGAAGTCGCCATCGCTGCTGCTGGCGCAATCCCTCTGCTGGTGCAGCTTCTGGAATCAGGCTCTTCAGCTGTTGTGAGCGGGGAGGCAGCATTTGCACTGAGTAACCTCACCTGCAACGCTGACAACAGGGTCGCCATCGCGGGTGCCGATGCCATCCCTCCCCTGGTTCAGATGCTGCAGCTGGGGCCCGGCTCTACAGCTGACATGCATGTGTCTGCAGCAGCAATATTGGGTGACCTCGCCTCCAATGCTGACAACAAGATCGCCATCGCTGCTGCTGGTGCGATACTTCCGCCGGTGGCGCTGCTAGGGTCTAGCTCTGACGATGCAAAACGGGCCGCATCACAGGCACTGAGGGCACTCGGTCGCGACAATGCAGAGAACCGCGCTGCCATCGCGGCTGCTGCTGCCAATGCCAACCTTCTGCAAGAGATGAACGGGCTGGGCCTTATCTGACTGTCCATTTCACGCGCCGCCACATGCGGCACCTGCACATGCTGATATTGAGCTAACAATGAAATAAGTTTTAAATCACTTTCCGCAGTGTGTGGCTACGCCACCGCTTGCAGCTTTGCACGCGTCGTGCGCTTTTGACAGGGGTCGGCGTTGTGTGTGAGGTTGTAGTGGGAGTGGACGGATGTCACACACAAGCCTGATACAAGTTGTCTTTATTAGGGGGCCGGGCGGGCCAGGGAAGTTTGAACTCCTCCCCGCATGCTTGTCACACATCCCCAAAATCCAGTGACACAATCTTTCGATGGGCGCTTTCATCTTGAGTTGTTATGCAGTGCACCGCACGTGCTGTTCGATCCCTGATTGTAAAATCAATCGTCGGTATGGTGTGGGCGCAGGAGCGCGGGGTAGTACAGGTACAACCGTGTGCACAGCGCACAGCGCGACAGCCTCGTTTAAGAGAACACCCGACTCTGGCACTTGCTGCTGCGGGTGCTGCTGCTGAAGCACACACACCTGCTGCATCCACGGCCGAGCAGGGATCAAGGCGGCCCTTTACAGCAGCTTGAGTCGCCTGCTGCTGCTGCGCAGCATGCTGTGGCTGCCTCAGCACCGCCATTCGACCCCACGCATGCGTGGAACTGTGTTTGCGCAAACACAGTTCCATTGCGGCGCTGTGCATTTAGTGGTCGGTGATCCGAAGCAGGGGCGCACTCCTTGGCTTCATCTGCTGACGCCGCAATCACGCCTGCAGGCACGGGCCCGGCTGGGCAGCCATCGGCGCCAGCTGTTTTCTCTCAAAACTGCGCCACCTAGTCCTCAATGGCAGTGTGCACGTAGTAAGGAGACAGCACTAGGCCCATGTAAGTGCCCTGCGGTTGCTGTTGCTGCTCGACAGCTGGCTGCTGCTTTGGCTGCACCTACGGATGAGCAGAGATCGATCAGTTCTCCTACAATGGAGCGTGCCCCTGACGCCGCGCACGCCTGCTGGTTTTCTTGCCACGCACAAACTAGCTAGAACGCTACGGCGCCATGCGCGTAGGCGGGAGTCAACACCCAGGGGGATTTCACGCCCAGGGGGATTTCACGCCCACGGTGGGTCAACACCCAGGGAGGGTAAACACCCAGGGGGAGTCAACACCCAGGGGGGTCAACACCTAAGGGGTCAACACCTAGGGGGTCAACACCTAAGGGGTCAACACCTAGAGGGGGTCAACACCCAGGGGTGGGGTGGGGGGGGGCGGGGGGGGAGCGGGGGCAATACCCAGGCGGGGGTCAACACCCAAGGGGGCACCCAGGGGGACTCAACGCCCAGGGGAGGGGGGGGGGCAATCCAAATTCCAGGGGAGGGTCAGGGGGGGGTCCACACCCAGGGGGAGTCAACGCCCAAGAAGGGTCAACACCCAGGGGGGGTCAACACCCAGGGGGGGTCAACTCCCAGGGGGATCGACGCCCAGGGGGAGTCAACACCCAGGGTCGACGCCCAGGGGGAGTCAACACCCAGGGGGGGTCACACCCAGGGGGGGGTCAAAACCAAGGGGCGGAGGGGGGAGGGGAGGGGGTCAACCACCAGGGCGTGGGGGGGGGGGGGGGGCGGGGGGGGGGGTGTCAACACCCAGGCAGGGAGGGGGGTCAACACCCAGGGCAGGGGGGGGGGGGGGGTCAACACCCAGCGGGGGTCAACACCCAGGGGAGGTCAACACCCAGGGGGGGTCAACACCCAGGGGGGGTCAACACCCAGGGGGGGTCGACACTCAGGGGGGTCAACACCCAGGGGGGGCAACACCCTGGGGGGGTCGCCCAGGGGGGGGGGTCAACACCCTGGGGGGGTCGACACCCAGGGGGGGGCAACACCCAGGGGGGGCAACACTCAGGGGGGGTCAACACCTAGGAGGGGTCAACACCCAGCGGGGGTCAACACCCAGCGGGGGTCAACACCCAGGGGGGGTCAACACCCAGGGGGGGTCAACACCCAGGGGGGGTCAACACCCTGGGGGGGTCAACACCCAGGGGGGGTCGACACTCAGGGGGGTCAACACCCAGGGGGGGCAACACCCTGGGGGGGTCGACACCCTGGGGGGGTCAACACCCTGGGGGGGTCGACACCCAGGGGGGGCAACACCCAGGGGGGGCAACACTCAGGGGGGGTCAACACCTAGGAGGAGTCAACACCCAGGGGGGTCAACACCCAGGGGGGGTCGACACCCTGGGGGGGTCGACACCCAGGGAGGACACCCTGGGGGGGTCGACACCCAGGGAGGGGCAACACCCAGGGGGGGGCAACACTCGGGGGGGGCAACACCTAGGGGGGGTCAACACCCAGGGGGGGTCGACACCCTGGGGGGGTCGACACCCAGGGGGGGGCAACACCCAGGGGGGGCAACACTCAGGGGGGGTCAACACCACTGGGGGTTACACCCTGGGGGGGGTCAACACCCCAGGGGCGGGGGGGGGGGGGGTCAACACCAGGGCGGTGAACACCCAGGGGGGGTTCAATACCCAGGGGGGGTCAACGATAGTCTGGCAGGCTGCGTGGCCTTGCGGGCTCTCCTCTCTCCTATACCCTAGAAACACAGCAGAATCAGGAGATGGCACACTGTCGTTGGTCACAGGGGTCATACCTGTGCCATCCTCACTGACCTCCCAACACGTGCCATCCACACTCCTGAATGCCTCTGTTCACCCCTTTTGGTCACACCATCAATCTCACCCGTCACACTGTCGGTCACACCGTCAGTCGCACTGATGGTGGCACCAACGGACACACCGTTGGTCGCACCTTCAGTCACACCGTCGGTCACACTGTCGGTCACACTGCTGGTCACGCCATCGGACACAGCAGTCACACCCACGACCCACACTCACCTCCCCACTCGCGGCGTCCACACTTCCGGTCGCCAATAATGTCGTGGCGCATCCGGCCATCCCTGCCCCCCTCGCCTGTCTTGTTGGGGTTGGCGTGTGTACAGGCGTGGGTCTTAGGTGGGAGAGTAAGGGCGTGTGCGTGTGCATGTGGGCGTGTGTGTGTGCGCTGTGTGTGCATGCACAGCTCGGCCACTCTGCCTGCTGGGTAGGGGCCGGGCACATATGGACGAGGGTGGATACAATGCAAGAGGATGGGTGCAGGTCGTATCGTGTGCATGCACAGTGTGCCCTGTGCAGCCCCGGCCCTGTCCGCCTCGGAGCTGGGCGCATGTGCACAGGAAGGGGGTGGAGAATTTTTTCTGGGGTGGGGGCGAGCATGTGCAGCGTGCGCCTTGCAGGCCTAGCTCTGTCTGCCTTGGGGGTGCGCACGTGTGGACAGGGGGTGGGTTGAGACGTGGAGTGATGTGTGGTGGCCGTATGCGTGTGCAGTGCGTGCCTGGAAGCAGTTGCCTTGCCTGCCTTGGGGGTGCGTGCATGTGCGTTGGGGCTGTGTGTGCGTGTGTGTCTGTGTGTGTGTGTGTGTATGTGTGTGTGTGTGTGTGTGTGTGTGTGTGTGTGTGTGTGTGTGTGTGTGTGTGTGTGTGTGTGTGTGTGTGTGTGTGTGTGTGTGTGCGTGAGAGAGAAAGGTGAGAGCGTGTATGTGTGAAGAGAAGCCTGGTGCAGGTCTGATGTGTGGGGCTGGGCGCGTTGGACACATGTGTGTGAGAGAGAGAGGTGGGACGAGGGACGGTGTGTGTGTGTGTGTGTGTATTTGTATACGTGTGTGTGTGTGTGTGTGTCCCCCTATACGTGTGTGTGTGTGTGTGTGTCCCCCTCCCTCCCCTCCCCCCCCTCCCCCCCTCCCCTCCCTCCCCTCCCCTCCCCTCCCCCTCCCCCTCCCCCTCCCCCTCCCCCTCCCTCCCCCCCCCCTCCCTCCCCCCCCCTCCCCTCCTCCCGTCCCTCCCTTCCCTCCCCTCCCTCCTCTCCTCCACTTTCGCCCCCTCCCCTCCCTCTCTGAGCGAGGTGGTCTCCGCGATCAAATCCCTCAGGAACTCTGCCCCCGGCTCTGACGACATCACCTCCCCCCTCCTCAAACACGGCGGCACCGCAACCGCAACCGCCCTCCACCAGATCATCCTTACCTGTTGGAACACCACCTCCATCCCCGCCGCGTGGAACCAAGCAGACATCTGCCCCCTCTACAAGGGCGCATCCTCGGGCCCACCCACGCGCAGCAAGTCCTACCGCGGCATCTCCCTCCTGCCCGTCGCTGGCAAGGTCTACACTCACATCCTCCTCAACCGCCTCAAGCTCCAGCTGGAGCCCACCCTCCACACTCCCCAGTTCGGCTTCCGTCCGGGCCGTGGCACCTCCGATGCCATCTTCACCCTACGACGCCTCCAAGAGGAGTCACACCGCGCCCACGCCCCCCTCCAGGAGTCACACCGCGCCCACGCCCCCCTCCATGTGGTGTCAACCACGCCGCCCTTTGGAAAACCCTCCTCCACCGCGGCGCGCACCCTGCCCTCCTCGCACGCATCGAAAGCCTCTACTCTGGTGCCACCGCCAGAGCCCGAGTCAACGGTGCATACTCCGCCCCTTTCCCTCTCAAAGCTGGCGTCAAGCAAGGCTGCCCCCTCTCCCCCCTCCTCTTCAATGTCTACATCGACACAGTTGTCCGGTCCCTGATTGCCCAGCTCCCCAACGCTGGCATTCAAATTGGCTACATGATCGACGGAAAACAGTACACTCCTGAGTCCCGCAAGGACTTTTTGACCACCATACTCCCCCTCCTTCTCTATGCCGACGACATCGCCCTGCTCGCCCCCTCCAAGGAAGACCTCCGCACTATGCTCACCCTCCTCGACCGCACCTGCTCAGACCTGGCCCTTGCGATCAACTACGACAAAACCGTGGCACAATCCCTCGGCCACCCTTCTGCCCACACCGTCCCCTCCGCCCCTATCACCATCCCCTCCAACTCCTCATCTACCCCCCACCTGGTCCACTCCACCTCCAAGTTCAAATACCTGGGAATTATTCTGTCCTCCCCCGCCGCCCCTTCTGATGACGCTCCCAACACGTCTGATTCCGACATCCTCGACTCAGAGATCTCACGACGGATCGGAAGTGCCTGGTACGCCTTCAACCGTCTCACTCCCCGGTTCTGGAACTCCAACTCAATCTCTCCCACTACCAAGATCCACCTCTACAACGCCTTTGTGATCTCTGCCCTACTGTATGGCTGCCAGACATGGACGTTGAACAAGGCCCACATCCACCGACTTGAAGTAACCCACAACCGCTTCCTCCGCCTCATCAAGGGCATCCCTCCTCACACCACAGAGCACACCTCCACCACCACGATGCATGCCTCCCCCCCTGTACGTTCCCCATCATCGACACGATCAACAAGCACCGTGCTATGTTCATCGGCTCCCTCATCCGCCGCCTCCCACCTTCCCCCTCCCTCATCCGCCGCCTCCCACCTTCCCCGTCCCTCCCTTCTCCCCCCCCACTCCCTCCCGACATCATATACCCCCCCACTGCCGCCCTTTTCGCGTACCGCCGACCGGACATGACTTCGCTCTATGCCGGCGGCGCCATCACATCCTACCGGCTCAGCGCCGGCGACTTTTTCGCCCACTCCGTCAAGTTCCGTTCCTCCGCAAACATCCACTTTTCCAACTTCAAACGGGACATCTCCAAGCACCCCGAGTTCATGGACCTCTTGTCCAAACGAGTCACTCCCGAGTGGATCCTCTTAGCGAGATTTCCACAACTGTGGAGGTCAATCTGCCGAGACCTAGTTTAAACTCAGTCGAAGCGGAGTGACGAACACAGCCGTCAGTGACCCGCATTTGCCCCTTTCCCTCACTGCTTTTTGAATGAGGTTATTCACCCTCTTGTTGGCGCACGGTTGGTCACCCGCCTCCAAATGAAATCTCCTCAATGATGACCAGAAACAGCCTATCTAGGTCTGCCGTGCAGAGTTCTCTGTAACGATATCTCTCTCTCTCTCTGTGTGAGATGGAGCCTCGTGCAGTTCTGATGTGTGGGGCTGGGCGCGTGTGTGTGAGAGAGAGAGAGAGCTGGGAGGAGGGCAGGCTTGTGCGTGTGAATTGCAGCCGTAGGTGCACCATCTGGGGGGAAGAGGGACAGGCAGGTGTGTGTGTGTGTGAATCAGGTGCGTGCGCGTTGCTCCCAACTGGAAGAGAGAGGGGCGTGTGGGGTAGATTGGTGTGGGGCGGGCCCGTGTGGGGTAGATTGGTGTGGGGCGGGCCCGATTAGGGGCGGGTGAATTGGTGGGTGGGGGCGGAGGGGGGAAGAGGGGGGTGAGTTTGAGCAGGTCGGCGGCAGGTTGTGGGCGGGTGGAGGGAAGGTGGGGATGGGGGGAGGCATGTAGGGGCGGGGCGGGTTTGTGCGGGGGGTGCACCGTCTGGTAGGGAGAGAGGCAGGTGGCGGTGGGTGGGTGGCAGGTGAAGACGCGTGGTTCCCAACTCATAGGGAGAGGGGCAGGTGGGGGTGAGTGGGTGGCGCGGTTCGATACAAGGTGGGTGAGGGGTGGGTGTAGGCGCGCAGGGGCGGAGAGGGGTCTCAGAGGGGGGCAAGTTGGAACAGACCAGGCACGGGTGGGCGGGGAGAGGGCGGGTGCGGATGGGTGAGGGCATGTGGGGTTGGGTCGGTGCGGGTCAAGGCGGATCGGATGGATTCATGCGTGAGTGCACGGCCGTTTGGTGGGGAGAGGTGTAGGTGGGGGTTGTTGGGGGTGGGTCGGGGTAGGCCGGATGCAGGTGGGCCGGGACATGTGTGTGGAGTGTGGAGTGTGGAGTGTGGAGTGTGGAGTGTGGAGTGTGGAGTGTGGAGTGTGGAGTGTGGAGTGTGGAGTGTGGAGTGTGGAGTGTGGAGTGTGGAGTGTGGAGTGTGGAGTGTGGAGTGTGGAGTGTGGAGTGTGGAGTGTGGAGTGTGGAGTTTGGCGTGTGGAGTGGGAGTGGGCAGGGGTGTGCCAAGGCCGGTTGGGTGGGGTCGGGTTCGTGCGGGGGGTGCACCGTCTGGTGGGGAGTGGTGTGAGCAGGGGCGGTTGGATTAGGTTGGTTGGGGGCAGGGCGGATAGGTTGGGTGGCCACCTCATGGGAAGAGGTGCGGTTGGGGGCGTTTGGGGCGGTTGGTGGGCAGGTGGGTTCTTACTGGTAGAGAGAGGGGTGGGTGTGTTCGGATGGGGGCGTGTCGAGTGGGTTAGACCTGGTGTGGGTGGGTAGTTGGAAGAGGCTATGATGAGTGGGTGGGAGCCTGGTGAGTGGGGGAAGGTGGGGGACTGGTGGTTGCGGCTCGTGTGGGGGCGGGACTGGTGGTTGCGGCTCGTGTGGGGGCGGGTTTGTGCGGGGGTGCACTGTCTGCGGGGGGGAGAGGTGCGGGTGGGGTGGTTGGGTCCCAGCAGGTAGTGAGAGAGCCGGGTGGTGGGGGGGGGTGGGGGCGGGGAGGGGGGAGGCGTGCAGGTTGGTTGTGTGCTCCCCTCCTCACCTGGAGGAAGGGTGGCTGGCAAGCTTCAAAATGTCACAGCGTTGCAGCATAGATCCCACACTTACTACTACAGGCATACGCCACCAGGAAGCCACCTGTTATTTAGGGTGTGCGTTGCGCCAAGCAAGGTCTGAAACGCTGCCTGTAAGGTGCGTCAAACCCGCCTGTGACATTCATCATGCACCTTGACAGATGTGGACACCTGGGGGTGGGTGGGAAAATCAAGGGGAGAGGTTTCGGAGAGTGTGGGCGGCGCACACGTGTTGACCAGGCGGAAGTGTGCCTGGTAAGGGACGCTCACCTGAAGGACCTGCCACTCGAGGCTCGCGCGCCAGCCAGCGAGCCTGGCCGTGGTGGATGGTAGTTTTGGTCCGCTGCGGATGGGTGGTTGTTTGGAGGAGGGTGGTGAAAGATTGTGCGGCGTTACAGACTGCCGGAATCGCCAAGCGAGACTCGCGTGCCAGCTAGCCATTCTCTGGCAGACATGTTCAGGTTTCATGAAGGCGGGGGAGAGCTTCCCCTCGAGGGTGCACGCGTGTCAGTTACAGAAATTGGAGGTAATTGGCTGAGGCGCTGCCAAGCCAGCCAGGCATCTTGTGGGGCAGGTATTGCCAGCCAGGCATCTTGTGGGGCAGGTATTTCTGAAAGCTAGGGCAGAAGAATGAGGAGAGAGCTATCTGAGTCGTATCCACATCCAGAGACTGACGCGCCACGCAGCTGTGATGCCTTTTGGATTCCTCCTGCCTTGCAAGTCCGCCAGCCAGTCACCCAGTGGGTGCGGCAGGGCACGTTCTGTGGCTCAGCAGGGGGGGAGAGAGGGAAGGGGTGGGTGGCAGAATGTGGAGTGTGGTGCTACCGTGTGAGACTGCTGCACCAGCCAGCCACCAGCCAGTGTGCGTGTGCGTGTGTGTGTGTGTGTGTGTGTGTGTGTGTGTGTCTGTGTATGTGTGTGCGTGTGTGTGTGTGTGTGTGTGTGTATGTGTGTGTGTGTTTGTGTGTGTGTGTGTGTGTGTTTGTGGTGTTGTGTGTGTGTTGTGTGTGTGTGTGTGTGTGTGTTGTGTGTGTGTGTGTGTGTGTGTGTGTGTGTGTGTGTGTGTGTGTGTGTGTGTGCTCACCCCTTGACAAAGCTACAAGCACGACATTGAACATGTCACAGCCCCCCCCCCCCCTCCTTGGTGTGGGAGGGAGGCACAGGAGGCTTGCTGAGGAGCACAACCCTATACTAACCAACGGATAGGACCAGAGCCAAGGCTGCTGCTGTGAGCAGGATGCCGGCAGTCCCGACGGGGCGCACATTCAAACTTTGTGACGACCTAGTCCTCCCGGGGTCAGGGATGACACCAACTGGGACAGGGAGCTCAATGAGCTCAAGCTCTTAAGAGACCTGACGAAAGATAAGTGCCGCTGTGCAAAGCGCCGAGCTGTCAGCCAGCATGGCCAGTTAAAGTGGCCAGCCAGGTAGAGGCCAGTTAGTGTGACTAGCAAAAGCTAGGGTGGAGCGCCACACCCACAGCCACGCCTGTTGCTGGGTGTGGCCAGCCAGGTAGAGGCCAGCTAGTGTGACTAGCAAGCTAGGGTGGAGTGCCATACCCATAGCCACGCTTGTTGCTGGATGTTGTGGCCAGCCAGGAAGAGGCCAGCTAGTGTGACTAGCAAGCTAGGGTGGAGTGCCACACCTACAGCCACAGCCGCGTCGGTTGCTGGGTTTTGTCTGAGGGGGGCACCGGAGTAGGGGGGCCGCAGGGTAGCCACAGGGACGACATGATTTCTGTCATGATGTGTCTCAGCATTACCACTCATATTTGGCGAGAATGGGAGCAGGGAACTCTGTTAGGCTTTCGCCAGATTGGCAGATTGGCGAAAAGTGACCAATTGTTGTTAGGTCAGCACAGAGAGGGGGGGCACCTCTAGCCATCTCCCAAATGGCAAAAGCACGCTGGCCTGACCTCCTTTCGCCATCTCCCCCCTTCCCCCCGGCACGGATGCGCTGGTTTCGTCAACCTGGGGCACCCGAACACACCATTTGGCCATTTCGCCGCGCACGTGTGTGTGTGTGTGTGTGCACGGTACGCTCGTCCTGAGGGGGGTTCAGCATCCTGACTGTACGTGGGACGTAGGACGGTACCCCAGGACGCAGTACAAGAACGCGGGGGGCGAGAGTGTGGCGCGAGCGACTAAGTGCCCACTCTCGTCACACACAACTCCGTCGCTCCTCAATGGATTCACTTCCCAAGCAGTCCCTTGGAAAGCCCTCGTTATAAGCTCACCAGCATATGTCGAATCGTCCGAATCAGTGCAGCAGCCAGGAAGTTATGACCGTGGCTGTTTATTTGTAGCAAGTAAAGGCGTCTGGTGCTGCCGCCGATCGCGTCATGCAGTACGCACCCCAGCGTACTGTCAGGACGCAGGACGTGGTACCGTACCCCAGTACAAATAACGTCCTGTGAAACCCTGTGTGTGTGTTTGTGTGTGTGTGT
The DNA here is from genome assembly GCA_016618255.1 of Chlamydomonas sp. UWO 241. NCBI lineage: Eukaryota > Viridiplantae > Chlorophyta > Chlorophyceae > Chlamydomonadales > Chlamydomonadaceae > Chlamydomonas > Chlamydomonas priscui. The sequence goes on along the minus strand of VFSX01000042.1, from coordinate 355,512 downwards.
GTGTGTGTGTGTGGATCCCGAAGAAACACGAAGACCACCCCCCGGCGTTGGTTGTTCCGAGCCAAGCAAGAACGCAGATCGTTGAATCGGTTGTACCTCAAATCAACACCCCACACTGCACATTCCGTCGGCGTAGCTATCACACCTGGCTCTCAGAATCGTGTGGGTAGTATTTCTTTGCGGTTCGTCACAACGGGGGACTGTGCTGGGGGGCTGTGTATGATCGCCTCGCTGGCTGTAACTTCTTTGGGTCGTGTGTTTTTACTCAGGGTCTAGGCACTCCCGTTGTGTTATGCAAACGACGACGACAACGTAGCTATCACTCTGCTAACGGACCTCAATCCCAGAGCTATCCCAGCTGTCCTGGGACAGTCCCAGGCCCTGCCTGCTGTCCCAAAACTGTCCAAGGCTGGGATAGTGCAATCCCGGGATTGGGGAGAACTGGGACACCCCAGCCCGGCACCACAGAATCCCTTTACTCTCGAGCTGGAGAGACACCCGCCTTACTTGCTACCCCCTGCTCTTCACAGGGATACCGCCTTACTTGATTCCCCCAGCCCAAGAGAGATACCGCCTTACTTGCTTCTCCCCAGCCCCAGAGAGATACCGCCTTGCTTGCTTCCCCCAACCGCAGAGAGATACCGCCTTACTTGCTTCTCCCCAGCCCCAGAGAAACACCGCCTTGCTTGCTGCCCCCCAGCCCTAGAGAGATATTGCCGTACTTGCTTCCCCAAGCCCCAGAGAGATACCGCCTTACTTGTTTCCCCCAGCCCCAGCGAGATACCGCCTTACTTGCTTCTCCTCAGCTGCAGCCCGCGGGGGTGTGGCCTGGCATGAGTGGGGTTGACTAGGAGGGCAGGCCTGCACCTCCCGCCCAACCTAGGGGCATCTCTGTGTATCTCTGTGCCGCGCCGCTCGCGTGTGTGCGGCCGACTGTAGCCCAACTAGCGGCTGCCACGGCTGCACCTACAGTTTACAGTTTACAGTTAACAGTACGCACCCTCAGGGCGTGGGATTGAGGGACCTGTCTAACGAGGCTAGATACCATGGCTGCACCTACAGATGAGCAGTGATCAGATCGAACCGCCTGTGCCGCTCATGCCTGCTGGTGTTGTTGCCATGCACGCGCCAACAACTAGCTAGGTAGAACACCACGACGATATTATTGAAGGCCGAACTCACCCCCCCCGGGGCACTAGGGATACTTATGCGGCGCAGATGCTGCCAGTTGCTGCCCAGGTGGTGTCTCCAACGGTGGCAGCCGCGCCCGAGCAACGGAGCCGAGCGACCGCTACCGCTTATTCACCATCGCCCGCTCCTAAAACCATCTGCAAGCCAGGCAGCATCTGCGTCCCTGGCCTCGCATGCTTCCCGTCCCAGAACAGGGAGAAGTCCACGTAAGGGGGGGGGAACAGGGAGAAGTCCACGTAAGGGGGGGGGGGCATCTAGTGGGGGAAAGGTGGCTGGGGGCAGAGGGTGGGGCGGATGGGGTGGGGAGGTGCTGGCGGGGGCGGTTGTACAACCACATGTGGGGCGCATGAGTCCCTAATGGTAGTAGGGAGAAGGGTGGAGTCCCTAATGGTAGTAGGGAGAAGGGTGGGTTGTGGCCGGTGGGGGCGGTTGAGAGGGGGGGGGGGCAGGTAGAGGCGAGTGAGCGGTGGGTAGGTGCGGAGGAAGGAGGAAGGGGGGCGAGTTGGAGCAGGTGGGGGGGCGTGTGTGTGGGGGGGGGGGCACGCGGGTTTGTGACAATGTGGAGATAGTTGGCTGGGGCGCTGCTATGTGGCACGTGCATGCCATGCAGCCATCTTGTTGGTCAAGCACTTGTAGCAGCCGGGAGGGTGGAAGAGGGGCACACGGTTTGGTGGAACAATTTAGAGAAAGTCGGCTGGGCCGTGCAGTGCTTCTTCGATCGGGCGGTTTACCGCCTACGGTGGTTTCTGGGCGGCAACAATTTATTATTTTGAGGGTTTACTGCCCCCGTTTCTCGCCGTCTTTTTGTCGATTTTTGCCTTTTTCGTTTTTGGCTGATTTGTCCGATTTTTGTCGCGGCCGCCAACGGCCGGGCTGTACAAATTAATTAATTGAAATCAATTGAAGAAGCACTGGGGCCGTGGCCACACCTCGAGACTGGCGTCACAGGCAGTTGTGGAGCCGCGTGGTGCCCTCCCGCCTTGCGAGTCCGCCAGCCACCCAGCCAGTCTGTGGGTCAGGCATTTGGCATTTGGGATTCAGGAGGGGGGCAGCAGGGGCACGTGGGGGAGTGGAAGACCGTGGAGATAGTTTCAGCTCAGGCATAGCCACACCAGTTAGTCATACTGTTGGGCAGGCAGCTGTAGTAGCCTGGAGGGGACGGAGGGGGGGCACACGGGTGAGTGGAAGTATGTGGAGAGAGTCGGCTCAGACAAAGCCACACCGTCAGCCATCCTGTGGTGCAGGCATTTCTAGGTGCCTGGAGGGGGTGGAGAGGGGGCACGCGGGTGAGTTGAAGGCTGTGGGGTGAGTTGGCTGAGGCACTGCCGTCGGGTGTTGCCAGCCAGCCATCACATAGGAAAAAGCTGCGATTAAAGGTTTGATTGTACGATTGCCTGTCATGTCACCACCGCCGACCTTGCGAAGGTTGGTCGCTGCATATTAGCAATCTTAAGGAACACTAACCGTTAACCCTCAAAAGGCATGCACTCACACGAACGAATCGACACGAACTCTGAGTCCCCCCCCCCTCCCCACGCCAAGCCACCCGGTCCCACGCCACGCATGCACGCATGCATCTATGCATGCATGCACGCATGATGGTCAAGCATGGGGATGTGCGTGCGCGTGCGAGCCCTACCACAGCCCCCTATAGCGTTACCTTGGGGCTACACTCTACACCCACAGTGTACTGGCTTTGTTACAAGGCTCTACCATTTGCGCAAATGGTAGAGCCTTGTAACAAAGCCATTACACTGAGGGTATAGAGTGTAGTTTACAGTTTACAGTTTACAGTACGTCCCCTCGGGGCGTGGGATTGAGGGAGCTGACTAATGAGGCTAGCTACCATTCAAAGGGGTGCAGAGTGTAGCCCCAAGGTAACACTATAGGGGGCTGTGGTAGGGGAGCCTCTTGAAAATGCACATGCATGCCCCGGCATTATGCTGTATCATGTGTTCCTTTTTTTCTGTTCATAAGGCCCCTAGCAGCCTGCGGGCTCAGGCCACGGGCACCAGGGAACCCGGGGCTGTCAGCAGGCGGTGCGCCGACCACATGGGTGCATGCGCCCCCCCCCCCCAAACAGCCCGCCGGCGCCCCCAACGCAGCGGGAAGCCGTATTATGTTTGAGAAGTGCATAGCTCTTGGGCTGTCTGTATCAGCAGGCAGGGGGCGGAGACACCGGCCTTGGCACCGGCCTTGGCCTCGCACGTGCATACACGTCTCGATCTCGGCCAAAGCGCCTTGGTATTGACGTGTATGCACGTGCACGGCCTAGGCCTCTCAGGCATGCACATCCACATGCATGCTCGGCCGCGCGAATGCACACTGTGCATGCACGCATGCATACATGCTCGCTCGCCTGTACGCACGCACAAACATGCGCACGCATGTATGCATGGACGCACGCATGGACGCACGCTGTCACCGGACATCGCGGGCTAAGCACAAAGTATGCATGGACAACACGTTTGTCACACGTACAGAGCCATGCGCCGACATCAGAGCCAAGCGCACAGCCATTCGAATTGCCACGTGGGTATGCAGGCCGAGCACCTAGGGAGGCGCAGGAGACAGCGAGTGACCGGCATTTGTGTGGCAGCTTCTGAGCAGCGCTGCTCAGGCAGTTTCCGAGCAGCTCTGCCGGGCAGCTTCCGAACCAAATACTATTTAGCGCGCTCCTCTTCCGCCCCAAGCAGTTATCTACAAGTCAGTGAACTTATAAACACAGTATTGTCACTTGCCGAGCCTCAGCGTCGACGCCCAAGAGATAGAGCCGACACCCAAGTGACCAAGACCGTCTAGCTAGACGCTGCCGCGCACTTCGTTATCTCACCTACGGCCTGCCTTGATCTCCGTTCCCTCGCCCTCCGTTGTACGCGCGTGCACCTTCGCCCCTCGTCCCCGCGAGAGCTAGTGAGTAGCTCCCGTGTGACTCATACACAACTCCTAGCTAAGACACGGCTAGCCTGCAGCCCAGCTTCACGACCCGTCTAGAGCAGGGCTCAAACCGTGATGCCCTTTGACACACGCACTCTGGCATGCACAGACACATGCATGTGTATGTCATGCACAGTGCATGCATGCGTGCGGCTGAGCATGTGGATGATGAGAGTTTACAATCCACTGCCGGCGGTCACACGTTCGGTTCCATAGCGCCAGCGGGACTAAGGAGAGCAGGCACCCCTCCTGTGGCCAGAGGACGGGCCCAAGGTATAAAACCAGGAAGTGACCAAAAAGCCCTCCCCCAAACCACTGGAAGCGGGGCTGGTAGCACCCCCGCCGCGTGTGGATGTGCCCGCCTGCGCGGCGGAGGCCGCGCACGGGCAAACACGTCAAGCCGGAGGGACTTTGGTCCAAGTTTAGACCTATATGCATGTGCGAGGCCAAGAGGCACGCACTCCGCACGCACATGCAGTGTGCATGCGCGCGGCCGAGCAATGCATGTGGGTGTGCATGCCTGCGAGGCCGAGGCCATGCGCTTCACATGCGTGCGAGGTCAAGCGTGTGCATACTGGCATAGTGGTTGCGCAGCCTACTACCACCCGACACCGGCCACAAGAGGCATTATGTGAATGTTGTGAATGTGTGAAGGCTCCAAGCAGCCTTACACATTCACAACAGAGGCCTGAGCTGTCGCATGTTGCGCAACAAATAAATATTGGAAACGCCCACGCTCCCGCCGCCCCCAAAACCCCTCCCGCCATGCCCCGAAGCCGCACCGCCGTAAAGGCACGGGGCGGGGGCAACGTGGGCGCCAGACTGCCGCTCGATGTTCTGTACAGTAACAGGAACACGGGGTTTCCAGCTAAGCAGGTTACTCTTCTACTAGAGACACCCGCCGATACTCCAGCCCACTTGAGTGTACTAGAGAACCGCCGGCTCCCGGCCGATAGACTACCGCTGCCGCCGGCTAGACTACCCCAAACAGCGGTCTCTGAGAGACATGTCTGGCAAGGAGCATATAGGAGAGGACCTTCCTCAGGGTCACAGTAGTGGCCTTGTGGCCAGTCAAGCCGGCAGAGCCGACTGGCGCTGAGTGGAACGGTCCCCGCCTGGCAGTGCATGGCTGTCCAGCTCTCGTTTGCATGGGGCTCAGCCGGCGCCCCATGCCTCATGCATGGCCAGGTCCCACCCTCCAGGGGTGCATGGACGACAGAGTTGTCATGGAGGCTGCCTGAAGACCTTCCAACGCCAGTCACCGGCAGACGAGCGACCCCGAGGATGAGCGCGGTGACGAACGCTGCGATTGGTGAAGCGGATTTACTCTGTGTTGCCTCGGCGGTCGCCACCGCTGAAGCCGTGATGGTAGCCCGCCTCCACGGGCAGCCATCTTGACCAATGTCCAGCATGCATTGACGGGCGCCAGCTCCTCCGCTCGTCGATCAACTCGTCGAGATCGGTGCCGCATGGCGTCCTGCATGGGGGGAGGATAAGGGCCGTCTCCCAGCACGGGCCGCGGCAGCGCCGCGGCTACTCGCCAAGCCATGGCAGCGCCGGGCAAGATGCTCATGAAGTGTTCCACCGAGGGGCAGTCTAGCAGGAGCCGGGCCAGTCGTATTTTACCCCGCTTGTCAGCGGCACGGAGATCCTCGTCACCAGCAGCGCCGCATTGCTGGGTCCAGGGCTCGGCGACGAGAACGCGCCTCCATTAATCGAGCCAGAACACACACAAAATGAATTGTGTGATGTTCTGTACATGCATGTTAATCGCTCGACAGCCCAGTTCCGGCGCCCACGGTGTCGCCGCCCTGTGCCTGCTGATGCAGAAAGCCCAGAAGCTATGTACTTGTCGAACATAATACGGCTTCACGCTGCGTAGGGGGCGCCGGGGGGCTGTTTGGGGGGGGGTGCATGCACTCTTGGGGTTGGTGCGCAACCTGCCGCCCAAGCGTACGGGCGTACTAGAACGTTGGTATGTGCGTATGCCCGTGCGCTCCAAACAATAAACACGAACGTATTAGGTGATGCTGCGTGGGAAAGCCTGGTCATACCCCCGTACATCTTGCATCGTGCCCGTTTTTGTGCAACATATTGAAAGAGTGTGTGTGCACGCACTCAAAAATAATCCACGCACGAGCGCAGGTTGGTGAGCGTCTGCACGGCTATGCCAACACGCGGCAAAACAGGCGCTCCCGTTGCGGCAAGCGAGGGGCATTTGATCATGCTCGCCGAAGTTGCTGCGGACCTGATGCTCCATACCGATTTGTTGCAGCTGGAGGAATGCTAGATGGATCAGGTGGCACGCGTTGGCAACCTTGCGGAGCGCGTGGTGCTGGTGGAGGAAGAGTTGGTCAAGTGCAAGCAGCAGATGGCCACTGGGCACCAGCAGCAACAGCAGCTGGTGGCGCGTGTGGCCCAGCTAGAGAAGGATTACCGCGGGTCAAGAAGAAGATCGACGAGTACAAGAAGCCGCAAGCATGCGTGGTAAACGGGATCAAGGAGCCGGTGCAAATCACGCCCATGGTCATGCAGCAACAACAGCCGGTGCAGCAGGGTGCGCGATTGTCCTTCTGGCCTGTTGTTGTACAACAAGGAGGTAACAAGGGTGGCATGGGAGCAATGAGAGGTGGGTTTTTGCCATGCATATACACAGCACACAGGGTCGCTTTCCATGTCTCTTAGGTTGGCTGCGGTCTCAACCCTGTCTGACACTACCATGTTTGCCCATCGCTGTGTGTAGGCCCCAGCCCAAACCTGCCGATGTCTCAGTCTCCGCAGCGCGGCTTTTTGCCCATGAGCATCACAGGCGGCGTGGTGCGCAAAGAGAGCGAGCAAGCGTTGAAGAGCAAGCAGCAGCGATGGCTGCTGTTCATGCGCCACTGCGCCAAGTGCAGGCAGAGCGAGCACGAGTGCTCACTCAAGGCGCAGTGTCAGTTCCCGCGCTGCCTTGGCTCCAAGGAGCTGCTCAAGCACCACCGGAAGTGCATAGACCAGCGATGTGTGGTATGCGTGCCCGTCAACGAGTACGTCAAGCGCTCGCGGCAGGCGATAATGCGCCAGCGCCCGGCCGCCGCCGCCCGCGCCCGCGCCGCAGTGTGCACACGCCATGCAGCCCATGCCCATGCAGCCGGTGCAGAAGGACAACACCATGCTGCAGCAGACGGCTCCACAGCAACAACAGGCGCGACAGCAACAGATGGCACCAAGCGCGGTGTCCGCGGCGGCGTCGAGCGCGGGCGCGGCGGCGAACCTGGACGATGGCGCAGAGCTTGCTGTGGCTGCTTTTGCTCGCGCTGCCAAGCGCCGCAGGATGTTCGGGCAGGAGCTTGTGCGCACCAACAAATGTGCACGTTGCGAGGCGGACGCAGTAGGCACACTAGGCACGGAAGATAAGGTTTTCATGCACAAGATTGACCCAACAAGCGGTGCGCTGTGATACACTCCCAACAACGAGACGCTCCACCTGTCTGAGGTGAGCCTGGCGGTCTTGCCATGTGCTGTGCCCGCCCACGTGGCGCCGATGCGGGGGGGCGTGTGTTCATAGTACTGCGTGCCTTGGTTGCCCACCTAACTGGGACAATGCTTTCCTCACCACGTGTGTGCAGTCAAGCAAGGTCCCACTACTAGACCTGACTATAGTGCTGGACCGGTTGCCCCAGATTCGGCGCCTTTACATTTGTGGCAGTAGCAGCGGGCTCGGAAGCCTTGAGGGGATGCGGGGGAACACCCAGCTCGAACACGTGGCCGTTCTGAATTACTCTTGCATCAGCAGCCTTGAGCCGCTGTTTGCGTGCGGCAAGCTCCGGTACCTGGACATCCGCAACGACATCGAATTGGAGAGCCTCGAGCCGCTGTCTCAATGCTGCAAGCTCAAGTGGCGGGACATCAGCAGCGGTCTCAAGGTCTTGATAGGGTTGGGGGCGTTTATGGTGCTCGAGGCCAAGAGGCCAGTGATGCGCAATCGCCCGTATCAGAGCTTATGTGAGCACACCTACGGGCAACCCTGACGCTGGCTGTCGGGTATTGGTGTACATGGTGCAAAGGCAGCATTGTGTGCAACTTGGAGATGCGCGTCTTTTCGCTCACTGTGTGGCATGATCAGTAAAACTGCCATAGGATAAATTCGCTCGGGGTGTTGATCGACTGCAGTGCTACCCCAAGCCTGCGCATGTACATATAATAATGGCCTCCCTAGGTTAACGAACTGAGCCGGCCACGCGGCCATTAGCGGACTGTGGCAAGAGGGGTCTGTGTGGGCAGCTTCCCTAGCTCTTGAAGGAGCCGAGGGAGGGCGTGGCAGGTGCCCCTGGCTTCTAGGAGCTAGGCAGCAAACGGGGTGAAGTGTTGGCAGAAGCAAGCCTCCACCCTTACGTAACACACCCCCTTGCGCCCCCAACCAGTTCATCAGTCCATGATTTCCCATTCCGTTAGTGTCTTACCATAAGAAGAGCCATGTAAACCACCGGCCATCGTTGCCTCCGTTCGGATGCATTGCAAGCCTCAACAGCACCTTGGCAAGCCTCATGCGAGTGCAAACCTTGTTTGAGTGCTAGCCAATCCAGCTGTCTCTTGGGCCTGATGACGCCACCCAATGTACCACAAGCTTCAGCATCGTCTACTACACCTGCCTTGCCTTGCCGTTGCTTGCCACCGTTATGCTCACGCGTGCCCAGTCTCGTGATGTTGCACCGCGCCCCGTTCTTGTGCATGTAGCATTGCAACATCTATCTACAGCTAGCGAGTAGGGCGGATTCCTACTCAATAGCCACACGGATAGAAAACTATAAGCATAGACACCATGCCACACATCAGGCCTGCCGCAAATCGCACAGACCAAGTTGCCGCTGGGGCATTGAGCACTCAAACCTGCATGCACACACACGCTGGAGGCACAGGACGTGCCTGACTAATTGTTGTTGATTGCTGTCAGGTCCAGAATGTAAAAGCACTTTGTGTCTCTTGGAGCGCTCGTTCAACACACCCAGCTGCTGTGCACATACGCTCGTGCGGGTCCCGTGACGGGGCAAACATCAAAGATTTCATGTGCAAAGCAGCCCAGGCGCATGCTTTACGCGAAGGACATACGCACATGCCGGTTAGTCGACACAGTGCACACCATGATTTGTGCTTATCAGGGTGTGACTTGCCTGACTCGGCCCGTCACATCATGTGACATGCCGAGTCAAGCCAGCCACACAGGGCGTGATTGTCAAGGCATGGGAAACGCCCTTACATGATATCTACCACTGCTGCTGCTGCCACAGCTGCTACTGCCACTGCTGCTGATACTGCCACGACTGCTGCCACTGCTGCTGCAGCTGCGGCTGAATCTTCGGTATGTTGCGGCCTCAAGTTCAGCCAGTGCTGAAAGCCATCCGAGCCGCCGTCTGCGTTGCCAATGCTCCCAGATTATGTCTCCATGCCGACACCACCTAGCACGCCGCGGTAGTTCTGTGCACGTAGTGGGGAGTGACAACCCTTGGGGGAGCGCCAATGGCTCCACAAGCTTCTGCACCTGCTGTTGCAGCAACCATCCAAGATGCTTTTATTGCCTAAACCTGCTGTTGTTGCCATGCAATCACTAGTGCGCCACAAAAGTGTGCACATAGTGGGGGGTCACCGCCTGGCCCAGGGGCGTGTATTGCTGCTGTTGCTGCACAGCTGGCTGCTGCCATGGCTGCAGCCACTGCTGAGATTCCATCGGAGCCGCTGCCTGTGCCGCCCATGCCTGCTGCTGCTGCGCAGTCGCCACCGGCGGCCACACCTGTAGGAGTGGATGGATAGGGGGCGGGGGTGCAGCTCGTCTGTCTGAGTGCATGTGTGAGCTTTGCGAGTGCTCAGTGGCTGCCGCTGAATTTTCAAGGAACCAGGGATCAGGCGTGCATGGAGTGCAAGGGTGTGTGCGCACGTGTTTGTGTTGAGTGCAAACATTGCATTGGGGAAGGCAGAGGCAAGTGGCGTCTGATACCGTGTGCTATTGAGAATTTGAGTGTCAAGTACCGTTTGTGTTGACGCATTTGTTTGAGGCAACACACCTGCTGTGCCTGCTGCTGCGCCTGCTGTTGCGGGGAATGCGGCGCCGACTGTGCATGATGCGCCTGCACCTGAGCTTGCACCTGTTGCTGCGACTGCTGGCTGGTTGGCTTCCACGCTGCAGGCATGCCTGGCTGTTGCCACTGCGTCCCTGGCTGCATCATGCCCGGCTGCTGCATCTGCATGCCTGGCTGGATCATGCCTGATTGCATCATACCCGGGTGTTGCATGCCTGGCTGCTGCATGTGCTGCATGCCTGGCTGCTGCATGCTCTGCATGCGTGGCTGCACCTGCATACCCGGCTGCATGCCCACCATTCCATGGTGCATCTGCATGCCAGGCTGCTGCTGCCCCGGCACCCCTGGCTGCTGCTGCCCCTGCATTCCATAGTGCATCTGCATGTATGGCTGCCCCTGCACACCACCAGCCGGCTGCCCCTGGAGCCCAGGCTGCCCCTGCTCCTGCATGCCCACGCCATTCTGCACCATCATGCCGTCACCCCCGCCTGGCTGCCACCGCGCCTGCTGCCCGTCCCAGCACAGGGAGTAGTCCGCGCGGGGAGGTGTTGTCTGCAGAACCTGCCATGCAAGGCTGCCATGCCAGCCAGCCATCCTGTGGGGACAGGCATTTGTATGATTCATGAGGGAGGAGAGGGGAAGAGGGGAATACTGTGGAGTATTCCACCTGTGTCACCGAGCATGCACACGGGCGCGGGTGCGCTGGCTCCACTTGTCTCGGAGTTGATGTTACCCTAAATCGTCAGCCCTAACCTACGCAGAACCCTAGAACCTTCACCCTGAAACCTGCGCTCTGCACGCTCAACCCTGAACCTGGACCGTACACCCTGAAACCTTGGCTTTAAACCCTGAACCCGCGCTTTCGTCCCAACTCACTTGTAGCTGTCGGTGACCCAGGGCGCGGGGTTTGGGCGCGGGCGCACGGGCTTGGATCGCTCCCAGTTCGCGATCTGCTTGCCCTTGTCGAGAGTCTGCGGATGCAGATGGGGGCGTGTTTGTTCGAGAGTATGTGCGTGTCTAGGTGTTCGAGAGTATGTGTGTGTCTAGGTGAAGAGTAGCCTGCTTAGCTGGAAACCCCGTGTTGCTTGTTACTTGTATGTGTGTGTCTAGGTGTGTGATTGTGATGGTGTGTGTGGAGGGTGGAAGCGGTCGAAAGAGGGAGCAGGCACACGGGCTTGGAATGCTCCCAGTTTTAAATCTGCTTGCCCTTGTCAGGGGTCTACGTGCGTGGAGGAAAGGGAGCAGGTGGTTGTCAACAGGGTGCAGGTAGCCTGTGGTATAGCGGCAAGACACATTGCACACAAAGGGTGCACTGACTTGGACTGCTCCCAGTTGGCGGGGGTCTGCGGCTAGGTAGAGGGGAGAAGGGGCAGGTGATTGCGCGAAGGAAGGCCCCTTGCACACCTCGTGCGTGCTGATCTAGCAACATGCCCAAGCTGCCCCCCCCCCCCTAGCTCTCTCACATACCACCCAACCAGTCTCACCTTGTATTTGTACTGTGCGTTGTGCATCTCGTCGAAGGCGGCCTTGAACGCCTCGCGCGCGCAGTTGTCCGCCATTGCAGCCTCGGGCTGCATGCAGGATGAGAGGCAACGTGGGGGTAGGGTTGCCAGGTTTGAAAGGGAAACAGAAAGACTATACGGTGGCAGGTTGGACAGGCCTTGAACGCCTCTCGTGTGCAACCATCCGCGATTGCAGCTTCAAGCTGTAAGGGGGTGGGTGTCCACCCACGCAGGGAGGGAGGGAGGCAGGAGGGCGATAAGGTCTGGGTGGACGGGTTGGTGAGGGGAGTGAGGGGGGCATAATGGCTCTCCATTTTCGCCCCAGGACTGCGTGGCGGCAGGCAGCCAGCTGGTAGCCAACAGCCCTCACAAGGGATTTTTAGGTTCAGCACTGGAATTGGAAATATATGGCAGCAGCCTTACTGAGAAGCTGATGTTACTGTAGCTGTGAAGGGGAGGGGGAGAGGGACGAGACGAAGGGACGCAAAAGCAGGCACATATATGTGAGTGCCACCCCACCATGATGCCTTCTCGAGGGGCGCCCGTGAGAGCCACGAGCTTGGCCCCATGTTGCATCAGCAGGCGCACGTAACCAGCCGCCCACGCCATCACCTAACATCCTGGATCATGTTGCCGCACAAACCACCCATGCAGCCACTACCACACGCACACGCAACTCACCATGATTCCCTCTGTAGTCAGGGCCACAGGCTTGGCACCGTGTTGCGTCAGCAGGCGCACGCACCCAGCCACGCGTGCCACCACCTAACACCCTGGATCATGTTGCCGCACAAACCACCCATGCAACCACTACCACGCGCACACGCAACTCACCATGATTCCCTCTGTAGTCAGGGCCACCGGCTTGGCCGCGTGCTGAATCAGCAGGCGCACGCACCCACTAACTCATGCCACCAACAACCACCCAGGCTCATGCCCCCACATGAATCACGCTCGCAACCACTACCAATGTGCACGACCTCACCATGATTCCCTCTGTACTCAGGGGCACCGGCTTGGCCGCGTGCTGAATCAGCAGGCGCACAAACCCACCAACTCATGCAACCAACAACCACCCAGACTCACGCTACCACACGAATCATCCACGCGACCACTAACAACGCACAACACACTCACCATGATTCCCTCTGTAGTCAGGGCCACAGGCTCGGCACCGTGTTGCATCAGCAAGCGCGCGCAACCGGCCATGCATGCCACGACCAAACACGCTGGCTCATGTCGCCACCAGGATCACGCACGCGGCAAAACCAACGCACAACAGGTTTTACAGGTTTTACACGTACGCGCCCGGAGGACCCCGGGGCGTGATTTACGGCCTAGACTACATGTCTAGGGGAGCTATACTAAGAGAGCCCCCTAGGCCACGCAGCGCGCCAGCCTACCAGGGTACCAACGCACACGCAACTCACCATGATGCCTTCTGTAGTGAGTACCACCGGCTTGGCACCATGCTGCATGAGCAGGCGCACACACTCCTCGCGGCCATGGGTCACGGCGGTGCGGAGCGGCGCGCCTGGTGCCTGTGTGTGGGAGTGCGTGGTGGTGGTGGTGGTGTGGGTGTGGGTGTGGGTGTGGGTGGGGGCACGTGTGCGGGTGCTCGGGTGTTTGGATGCATCAGCAGGCCCACAGACTCCTCTCTTGGCCATTGGTCACGGCTGTGTGGGGCGGTGTGCCTGGTGCCTGTGGGTGTTTGGGTGGTGGAGAGGGGGGGGGGGGCATGTGTGTGTGCGCTCGGGTTTTTGGATGCATCAGCAGGCGCTCAGACTCCTCTCGGCCATTGGTCATGGCAGTGCAGAGCGGCGCGCCTGGTGCCTGTGTGGGTGAGAGCGGCGCGCCTGGTGCCTGTGTGGGTGTGGGTGGCGGGGGGGACACGTGTGTGGGTGCTCGTTTTTTTTATGCATCAGCAGGCGCACGGACTCCTCTCGGCCATTGGTCACAGCGGTGCTGAGCGGCACGCCTGGTGCCTGTGGGTGTGTGTATGCTCGGTTTTTTTTTATGCATCAGCAGGCGCACGGACTCCTCTCGGCCATTGGTCACGGCTGTGCGGAGCGGCGTGCCTGGCGCCTCGGCTGTGCGGAGCGGCGTGCCTGGCGCCTGTGTGTGGGTGGGTGGGGGGGACACGTGTGTGGGTGCTCGTTTTTTTTATGCATCAGCAGGCGCACGGACTCCTCTCGGCCATTGGTCACAGCGGTGCTGAGCGGCACGCCTGGTGCCTGTGGGTGTGTGTGCTCGGTTTTTTTTATGCATCAGCAGGCGCACGGACTCCTCTCGGCCATTTGTCACGGCTGTGCGGAGCGGCGTGCCTGGCGCCTGTGGGTGGGTAGTGGTGGTGGTGGTGGTGAGGGGGGGGGGCTCTGTTTTTGTTGGATGCACCAGCAGGCGCACGGACTTCTCTAGGCCATTGGTCACGGCTGTGCGGAGCGGCGCGGCTGGTGTCTGTGTTCATTCTAGCTGCCTAAGGGTTGACACCCCTGTGGATTTAGTCAAGTCCAATGTGTGGGGGATATTCTTAGCACACAGCAAACCATATACCGTGGCAGTGCCCTTTGCGCCTGCGCCAGCCAGCAGCAGCGGCTTCATGCTAGCTGCCTAAGGGTTGGCAGCCCTGATGATTTAGGGCTGGTCTAAAAGGTGGGAGGGATTGGCCTGGTCTAAAAGGTGGGGGGGGGTTAGCCTGGTCGAAAAGGTGGGGGGGGATTCAAAGCATACGACAAACCACATACCGTGGCAGTGCCCGTTGCACGTGCGCCAGCCAGTAGCAGCAGCTTCGTGCTTGCTGCCCAACCGCGGCGCGATGCCTTCACCAGGGGCGTGTCTCCCGTCTGCGGATGTGTGTGTGTGTGGTTTGGGGTTGGAGGCGGGGAAGGGATGGTGAGAAGGTGGTGGGAAGGTGGTGAGCAGGTGATGAGAAGGTTGCCAGGGAATATAGAGGTGGTGGTGGCAAGGTGGATGGAAAGTGTGTACGTTGTGCGCCGATTGCGCGAATCCTTGACCAGGGGCGTGTCTCCGGTCTGCGATTGGGGTGTACGGGTGAGTGTGGGTAGGGGGGGGGGGGGGGGGGGAGACCACAGAAGCAGCAGCTTTGAGCTGGCTGCCCACTTGTGGCGCGATGCCTTGACCGGGGGAGTGTCTCCGGTCTGCAATTGACGGGGGCGGGTTTGAGGGGCAGTGGCAGTAGAATTGTGATACAGAGAGAGAAAGAGTGTGTGTGTGAGAGAATGAGAGAATGAGAGACAGAGAGGCAGCATCAGCAGCTTTGTGCTGGCTGCCCACCCGCGGCGCGATGCCCTGACCAAGGGGTTGGCTCAGATCTGCACCCTGACCAAGGGGTTGGCTCAGATCTGCAGTTTGGGGGTGTGGGTGGGGCAGGGGGGGGAGGTGGTGAGATGGTGGTGGGAAGGTGGTGCGAAGGTGGTGAGAACTGTGCAGTGCGGTGTGCGTCGAGTGCGCGAAGCCCTGTCCAGGGCGGGGGGGGGCACTGGGATGAGATTGGATTTTTGTGTTGTGGTGTGAGGAGGGGGGGGGGGGGGGTGAGTAGGTTGTGAGACGCTGGGAAGGGCTCGAGCAGGTGGTTGGAAGGTGTTGAGCAGGTGGTAATTAGGTGGGGGGCGGTTAGTGATGAGGTTGACAAAGTGTGCGGCATGGTATGCGCCAAGTGCGCAAATCCTTGACCAGCTGGAGGCTCCTGCAGGAGGGCGCCTCCGGTCTGCGATTGGGTGTGTTCGGTTTCAGGGGGGGTGGGGTGAGGAGGTCGCTCCACCGTCTGCAGCCTCTGGCGCAGTGTTGCAGCGCAGCAGCGGGTCGACGCACGCCACGTCGCCCATGTCTCCAGCGATACCAAATACACGTCTTAACACCCCCAAAACAGCACGACAGAGATTACACGTGGTCAACCAACCACGCACCGCATCCGCAGCCTCCGGCGCCGCATTGCACCTCAGCAGGAGGTCGACGCACGCCACGTGGCCCATGTCCACAGCGAGGCAGAGCGCGGTTTCGCCGCCAGGGCCGCGCGCGTCTGGGGACACGCCCTCGCCCATGATGAGGTACGAGAGCCACTCTCGAGAGCCCTGCGTAATCAAGGGTGAAGATGCTCTTGACTGATTTTGTGTGTTAGAGACGCACCCTCTCATGACGAGGGGTAGAAGACCCACTCCCGCGAGCCCTGTTTTATAAAGGGTCAAGTGTTGGTTCGGCGCTGGTAAGCATTGGTTGCGAGCAGACTGTGGCTTCTTGGTTGATTTTGCGCGCCCCAGGGAGAAACCCTCGCCCATGATGAGTGCGAGAGCGACTCTTGCGAGACCTGCGCAATTTAGGGTGGACGTGCTGTTGACTTATTTTGCGTGATTACAAGGGGTAGGACAGCCACTCCCATGAGCCCAGTACAACAAAGGGGTGCGTGCTTGTTCAGTTTTCAGGCGCCGTGCGTGTTTGGGACGCGCCCTCTCTCATGACAAGGTGTAGGACAGCCACTCCCGCAAGCCCTGTACAATAAAAGGGGCGAATTTTGGTTCAGCGCTGGCAAGTCGTGGTTGTAAGCAGCCTGTGGCCTCTTGGGAGGTAGTCTTTGCTGGAAAGCCGATGTAACTGTAACTGTGTGGCCTCTTGGCTGATTCTGCGTGCCTCTGGGGGCACGCCCTTGCCCATGGTGAAGTAGGAGAGCCACTGTCTTGAGCCCTGCATAGTGAAGGGATGATTGTTCATTCAGTGCTGTATATTATTGGTTTTCAGAAGTCTCCGCATCTTATACGCAGCCGCGCACAGTGCGCGCATCTTATACGCAGCCGCGCACAGTGCGTGACCGGGGGGGTGGGGCTGTTGCAGAGTCAACCCAGACTCCATCTAGCCAGGCTGAACAATTCACCATGATCCTATAAATGTGTACACTAGCTAGTGTACACATCATCTGCATAGGTACAGACCCCGCACCTGAATCGCGGCCGCCACAGCGCATGCATGACCCGGCTCGGGTGCCCCCTCCCCCCCCCCCGACGGGGGAGGCAGGCCAACAGGCTTGACAAATGCGACCCGGAATCCATCTAGCCAGGCTGATGAAGCCACCGTCATCTCTGTCTACAGGTAGTCGACATATCCATGGAACCCTTACCTGAGACGCGGCCGCGCACAGCGCGTGCCCCGGGTGAGGCGGGCTCTCAGGCGTTGCCAGAAGCGACCCGGGATCCATCTAGGCTGATGAAGCCACCGCAATCCATTTCTACAGCTTGTCTACATATATTCAGAACCCGCACCTGGTACGCGGCAGCGCACAGCGCATGCCCCGGCCAACTTCTGGAAGTGTGGCCAGGGCGATCTGGAATCCATCAAGCCAGGCTGATGGAGCCACCGCCATCTGATTCTACATTTTGTCTACAAAGATCCAGAACTCGCACCTGGAACGCGGCCGCGCACAGCGCAATACCCGGGAGAGGCGACCCAGAATCCAAATTCATCTAGCCAGGCTGATGAATTCACAATCATCTTTGTCTACAGTTTGTCTTGAAACACACAGACCCCGCACCTGACACGCGGCTGCTCACAGCGCATGCCCCGGCCCACTTCTGGAAGTGCGGCCATGGCAATCGGAATCCATCTAGCCAGGCTGATGAAGCCGCCATCATCCTCGTCTACACATTATCTGCATATATACAGACTCCAAACCTGAAACGCGGCCGCGCACAGCGCGTGCCCTGGGGGAGGCGGTCCCGGTGGCTGTTGCGGCGACAGAGGAGCTCCTGATGCCAGAAACGCAGCGGCAGTTGCAGCTGCTGCCATCGCTGCCTGTGTGTGTGTGTGTGTGTGTGTGTGTGTGTGTGTGAGAGAGAGAGAGAGAGGAAGATGGAGTGTGTGTGAGAGAGTGTGCGTGTGTGTGGCTGTGTGTTTGTGGTTGTGTGTGTGGGAGTAGGAGGCAGCAGCTGTTGCACTGCCGCTGCCCAACACCCACTTCCAAACCCGGGCCGTCCAAAATCCCGAACGTTGAGAGTTTAGGGTTGAGGGCTTAGGTTTCAGGGTTTAGGATTTAGGGCTAAGGGTTCAGGGGTTACAAGTTTAGGGTTTGAGAACTGAAAGGTGTGCCGACAGCCGCCCACCACCCACCTCCACACCCGGGCCGTCCCAACTCCCGAACGCCACCAGTTTAGAGTTCCAGGCGTTAGGGTACCTTAAGAGATGAGGGTTTGGGGTTTAAGGTTCAGGGGTTTGGGGTTTAAGGTTTGAAAAACTGAGAGGTGTGCCTGCCGCTGCCCACCACCCGTATCCACACCCGTGCCGTCCAACTTTCGAAACGCCGCAAGTTTTGGGTCAAGGCTAAGGTTTCAGGGTTTAGGGTTGAGAGTTGAGGGTTTGGTGTTAAGGGTTCAGGGATTCAGGGTTTAGGGGTTGTGAACTGTAGTGTGCACACCCACCGCCCAACATCCACCTCTACACCAGAGCCATCGAAACTCCCAAACGCCACGGGTTTAGGGTTTGAGGGCGAAGGTTTCAGGGTTTAGGGTTGAGAGTTGAGGGTTTGGTGTTTAGGGTTCAGGGATTCAGGGTTTAGTCAAAACTCCCAAACGCTACGAGTTTAGGGCTTGAGGGTGGGCTGAGGTTTCAGGGTTGAGGGTTTATTGTTGGTTTTTTTTGCGGGTGAGGGTTTAGGGGTTGAGGGTTGAAGGTATGAGAACTGAGGGGCACGCCCACCACCGCCCACCGCCCAACACCCACCTCCACAACCGGGCCGTCCAAGCTCCCAAACGCCACGAGTTTAGGGTTTAGGGCTAAGATTTCAGGGTTTAGGGTAGCTATATAGATTAGGGTTTGGGGGTTAGGGTTCAGGGGTTAAGGGTTTAAGGTTTGAGAGTTGACATGTGAGAATGCCCACTGCCCACAACCCACCTCCACACCCGGGCCGTCCAAGCTTCCAAACGCCACTGGGGCGTCCGCGCCGGTCTCCACACCTCCTCCGGCCACACTTCCTGTCACACCATCGGCCGTCGGGGTCACACCCGTGATGCCAGGCATCGTGGGGGGTGGGCCGGGCGGCTGGAGTGGCACGAGCGGTGTAGACGCGTCTACACCCAGGTTCACACCCTGGTTCAAACCCGGGGCGCCGGTTGGCGGGAGCAGCGAGGGGAGAGCGAATCCAGCGGCCTGCGCAAATGAAGATTTGCACGTGTGCGGCACAGCTTAGCATGTGCATAGGACGGCGGAGTTTGAGTATACGTGTGTGTGCAGATGGCTGTGAGCGTGTTGGTGTGGACACGCTTATGTGCCCTGGTGTTGTTAGTGGTTGGCCGACAGGAGCAGCGAGGAGAGAGCGAATCTGGCGGCCTGCGCACATGAACATGAGCACGTGTGCGGCACAGCTTAGCATGTGCATGGGATACAATCATCTGTGAAGAGTTTGAGAGGGCGTGTGTGCGCGTGTGTCTGTCTGGATGCGTGTTGGTAAACACAATCGGTGCAGGTTGCGTGTTGGTAAGGGGGGAGGGGGGTAGGAGGCGGCAGCGAGGGTGTCGCTGCACCAGCGGCCTGCAGTGTACACACACAGCATGCATTTTTTACAGGCAGGGCTCCTGGCAAGTCTGCGGATGGGGACACCATCGACAGCGCCGCGCGTAGGGAGCGCCGTGCATGTGTGTGTGTGTGTGTGTGTGTGTGTGTGTGTGTGTGTGTGTATGTGTGTGTGTGTGTGTATGTGTGTGTGTGTGTGTGTGTGTGTGTGTGTGTGTGTGGTCATTGAGAGAGAACACAGCGTACCACAGGCACACTAATCCCCATGCGCCGCCAGTCATGCAAACACATGCAAGCACAGGCCACTCAGGGATTGTGGTATGCGGACGGGGATGCCATCACCGGCGCCATGCTGTAGCGATGGCGTGTGTGCAACCGCACGCGCGCGCATGCGTGTGTGTGCAACCGCACGCGCATGCGTGTGTGTGCGTGTGTGCGCATGTGCGCATTTAGAGAGACACCAGAGCGTACGACACACAGGCACCATGATTCCCACCCACCGCGCGGCATGCAAGCACAGGCCACTCACCGCTGCTGGTGCCGATGCCGCCACGGCCGCTACAGGCGGAAGCTGGCCGGTAGCCACTGCCAACGCCACCGCTGAGGGCACAGGTGCGAGGTGGCCAGTGAGCGCGGGTGCTGCGCCCGGTACAGCGGGAGTTGGAGCCGGACTGGGTCGTCTGGTGCCGTCACCGACTGGCTGCTGCTGCTGCTGCTGGGGCAGCTGGGGCAGCTGAGGCAGCCCCAGGGGCGGGAACGCAGGAGCATCGGGCGGCTGTCCAGACGCAAATCCAGCAGCGGGGGCAGCAGCGCCCTGTTTTGCCACGACGCTCGCGATCATCGCCGCCGCAGCAGACGCCGCGCTCTGGGCCTGTGGCGGCTGCGCCTGCTGTTGCTGCTGCGGCTGCGGGAGCTGCTGTGGTGGCGCCTGCTGCGGCGCGGCGGCCATCACGCTCGCGATCATCGCCGCCGCAGCGGACGCCGCGCTCTGGGCCTGTGGCGGCTGCGCCTGCATCTGCTGCAGCAGCGGGAGCTGCTGTGGTGGCCCCTGCTGCGGCGCGGCGGCGGACGCAGCGTTCGGTGCGAGCTGCTGCTGCGGTTGTACCGGCTGCGCGCCCACAGCCTGCGCCGCATAGCCTTGTGCAAGCTGCGGCACGGAGGAGCCCTGCTGCACCAGCGGCTGTGCATACTGCTGCTGGCCCGGCTGTGTGAGCGCCTGCTCCTGCGCTGCATAGCCTTGCGCCAGCTGCGGCACGTAGGAGCCCTGCTGTACCAGCGGCTGTGCGTACTGGTTCTGCACTGGCTGAGCTTGTGCTAGATAGCCTTGCACCTGCTGCTGAACGTAGCCTTGCTGACCCGGCTGCGCATACTGCTGCTGCGCCGGCTGCACATATCCCTGCTGCCCTGGGGGCTGCGTAGCGGCCTGAGGCTGCGCTGCATACCCCTGCTGCTGCAGCTGTGGCTGAGCATACTGCTGCTGCTGCTGCTGTTGCAGCACCCGCTGTGCCGACGTGCCCTGCACCGGGGGCTGTGTGTATGACTGAGGCTGCGCTGCGTACGCCTGCACCGGCGGCGGCACCTGCTGCTGCTGTGCTGGCTCTGCATACACACCCTGCTGCGTGCGCACCGGCGGGACAGGACCACCCGAAAGCATCCCGGGCGGAGCCTGGCTGGCGGCCTGCTGCGCCTGCTGCTGCACCTGCTGCTGCTGCTGCTGCTGCGATGGCGACAGCGGCTGCTGCTGCGCCTGATTGGAAGCGTACCGCTGCAGGCTGCTGCCCTCCTCACGCAGCTGCTGCACCGTGCGCGGCTTCATCGGTGTGGGCGCAGCCTGCGCAGCCACCTGCGGGGGTTGCTGCGTGTACGGAGGCTGCTGTGCATAGGACTGTGCGTGAGGCTGGGGTGCTGGGTACGCAGGCTGCTGGTACCCCTGCTGCCCTACAGCCTGCTGCTGCGGATGCCCATACTGCTGATGCACCGGCTGTGTGTAGTAGGCCTGCTGCTGTTGGCCAGGCTGGACCTGCTGTTGTTGCGCGTGCTGCATGGCCTGCATGGGGGTCGCCCGCTGCCAGGGCTTTCTCAAGAGCTCTCGCCGGGACACTGCATACCCAGCATTTATCCACTGGCAGAGGCGCTGTGCGTGTGTGTGTGCTTGGCGCTGGTGCACTCCTGTCAAATTCCTGGCAAGGAACACGCGGCGGTGTTGCGTGGTTTGGCCCAACGGGCGAGTGCGTATACAATGTCGACACAAGAGACGTCCCGTGTACGCACGTACACGAGGGTGATTGCGACGTTTGGGGCGCAGTGTTGCAGTGGTGTGAGGGTCGGAGTGGGGTATGGCCGCCCTCGCAGCCTATTTGCAGTCTCCCGTTTAGCCCAAAAGAAGTTTTGGGCCACCCCGCACTAGTGCTGCATCCACTGCGGGGACCTGGTGGACCCCCGCGACCCGTGACCCTTGTCCCGAGCCACAAAGCCACCGAACCAGCGCTCCGAGTCTGCATCACTTGATTCAGGTGCGCCTGGGGATTCACGGACGCAGTTTCAGGAGACCTGCAGGAGACAGGGCGCATCATGAGTTCTCCTGGGTGGTGATGATGAAGTGGGTGATATCTGGCACGCCATTGCATCGTCCACCGGTGGTGGTGCACCCAGGGAGCACTCCAGAGGGGGGCACAGGGGAGGGGGCGGGGCGGGCGCATGGGAGGCTGCATCACAGAATCTGGGCATCAGCATGCAGCCCATGCATGTGCTGCATGGGCGTGAGCCGCAGCGCCGCAGCATCGTGTGCCAACGCGTGCATGCACTCCAAATCCATGCACGTGCAGGCTCCGGTTGGTGAGCATGCCACCTCACCAGGCAGTCTACGCCCATCCGCAAGGCCATGCTGCCGCGCGGCCAAACGCGCGCTCCCGACGCCGCTGCCGCTGTCGGTGCCGGTGCCGGTGCTGTTGCCGGTGCCGGTAGCACGACGCCTGCGCTCTTCATGCAATTGGACCTGGTGGCGCGCATAGGCCAGCTGCAGGGCCGCTATGAGCAGCTGGACGACTGCCTGGAGGAGGAGCGGAAACGCGTGGACGAGCTTGTGGACTGCGTGGACCAGCTGGAGGACGATGACCGCGCGGACCAGCTGGAGGCCCGCTTGGAGCATGAACGGAAGCGCGTAGACGAGGTGGGGGCCGTGTGGACGGCTTGGAGGAGGACGACCACGAGGATCAGGTGCAGGGCAGGCTGGCCGATCTGGAGGAGAGCGTGGAGCAGATGGCCACTGGGTACCAGCAGCAGATGGTGTCCACGCAGCAGCAGTTAGCAACCATGCAGCAGCATGTGGGCTGCTTACATGACCGCGTGGGGCGCGTGGCGCCGTTGCAGAAGCAGGTGGCGACCATGCAGCAGCAGATGGTGCGTGTGCACAAGCAGCAGGTGACGCGTATTCGCAAGCTGGAGGTCGAGCTCCACAGGCGCAAGCAACGCGTGGATTGCCTGGAGGCGGAGCTTGGCATCTGCAAAGAGCAGCTGGGGCAGCAACGGGCACGCGAGGAGCTGGAGCAGCAGCTGGCGGCCACTCAGTCTGCCGCTGCAGCAGCACCGTTGCCCACACTGCTGGCAATCATGCACCAGCAGCAGCAGCAGCAGCACCCGGGGCACCAGGGGCAGCGCATGAGAAACATGCACGGGCAGGGCGGCGGCCCGGCGCGAGCGCCTGCCGTGGCTGCTGCTCCTCCCGCTGCCAAGCGCCGCGGCATGTGCATTCAGTCCCCGAGCGCTGCAGCGATGGTCGCGAGCGGAGCTGCAAACAAGGGCCCTGCGCCTGCCGTGGCTGCTTCTGCTCCAGCGTCCACACTTGCACAGCCCACGCGCCCCGTAGCCTTGCAGCCGGCGGCGCAGCAGCACGCCATGCTGCAGCCGATGGAGCAGCGGCCGTCTGCTCTGAAGGCTGTTGAGGGCGCGGGCAGCAAGCGCAGGAGGGAGTCTGGCGCAACAGGAAACACGGGCAGCAGGTGTACCAGGGCGCATGAGCAGCAGATGCATGCCCTGTCCGCCCCGAGCCCAGCCGTGGGCGTCACATATGGCGCGTCCGTCACAGCTGCCGAGAGCGAGAGGCGGGAGTGCGCCGAGACAGAGGGCCGAGCGGGCTCGGCGACTGGGTCGCAGCACGCACGTGAGACTGACGTGCGAGAGGTCCTCCCGGGCTGGACGTGGATCAGCCCAAACACCGTGAAGCTGATTTGCACTCCTGAGAAGGTTCGCGCGCTTGCTGCTGTGCCGCTACCCGAGGACCTGCCGACGCTCATCCTGTATGAGGTGCGCCAGGCATGCATGCGGTGGTCCTGCCCCGCACAGCACCCGCACGGGGGTTTGGGGTTACGCGTCAAGGGTTTAGGGTTTAGGGTTTAGGGTTGTAGGGTTTAGGGTTTAGGGTTTAGGGTTCAAGGGTTGTAGGGTTTTAGGGTCACGGGTTTAGGGTTAAGGGTTTGGGGATTAGGTTTCAGGGTTGAGTGGCGCCATGAGCCAACTCAGCAAGGCTGGGGGCTGCTGCATTCAGTGTGCATTGCACCATGGGCGCCCCACCAACTGACGCAGCGTGTGTCCCCGCCTGGTGCGTGCAGTCGAGCGATTTCCCACTGCGCGACCTGCACCTTCTGGAGCACTGCACCGAGCTTTGAGCCCTCTACATTTACGGCATCAGCGGACTGGAGATCCTTTGGGGGATCCAGGCGTGCACCAAGCTCGAGCACCTGGACATGGCTCGGAGCTCCCGCGTCAGCAGTCCCGAGCCGCTGTCTGGGTGCAGCATGCTCAAGGCCCTGGATATCAGCAGGGGTCTCAAGGACCCGGCGGGGGAGGAGGCACTCCATGCCGATCTGCCGCAGCTGCGCATCTCCCGTTGGTAGGGTGAGCGCACTGCAAGTGACTGCCCTACCACAGCTTCATTGTCCGATCCGCGCAAGTGAATGCGGTCAAAAATTCAGAGGCGGTCGGGGGGTGCGCCTCAGGCGGTGGTCAGCGCCTAAGGCGGCCGGGGTGACGCCTCAGGCGCCTAAGGCGATCAGGGGTGCGCCTGTGGCGACGCCCGATCTGCACCCTCACTTGAAAAGTGTCGCACAGGCCTGGCCAGTGGCAGCGTAGGGCACTAACGGAGATCAATATTTTTTAGAGGGAAAAAATGGTTACTTTTTCACACTGTTTGATCTGATCTGGACCGACCAACTCTACTCTGCTTTGGGCTCCTGCTGCCCTGCATCGCCCTGCATCCCCCTGCTGCACTCTCACGTCGTACTCGCTGCACGCTCGATCCACGAAACGAGCGGTTCGCAACAGTAACAGTAATACGGGGTTTCCAGATAAGCAGGCTACTCTTCTACCAGAGACACCCGCCGATACTCCAGCACACTTAAGTACTAGAGTACCGCCGGCTCCCGGCCGATACACTACCGCTCCCGCCGGCTAGACTACCCCAAACAGCGGTCTCTGAGAGACATGTCCGGCAAGGAGCATATAGGAGAGGACCTTCCTCAGGGTCACAGTAGTGGCCTTGTGGCCAGTCAAGCCGGCAGAGCCGACTGGCGCTGACTGGAACGGTCCCCGCCTGGCAGTGCATGGCTGTCCAGCTCTCGTTTGCATGGGGCTCAGCCGGCGCCCCATGCCTCATGCATGGCCAGGTCCCACCCTCCAGGGGTGCATGGACGACAGAGTTGTCATGGAGGCTGCCTGAAGACCTTCCAACGCCAGTCACCGGCAGACGAGCGACCCCGAGGATGAGCGCGGTGACGAACGCTGCGATTGGTGAAGCGGATTTACTCTGTGTTGCCTCGGCGGTCGCCACCGCTGAAGCCGTGACGGTAGCCCGCCTTCACGGGCAGCCATCTTGACCAATGTTTCGCGGTATGTGTGGAGTGCGCGCCACAAAAGACGCGGTCTGTCACCCAAGGAGGATAGGGGGAACACACAGGGACCGGCGCTCTACTTATCTGGGGGCCTGCTGGGCTCGCGAGCTCGAGCCGGAAGTGTGAATCGGATCTCGCACATCGGAATGCCGCGGCTCGTCAACGGCCCCCGTCCTCTCCCGCTACTTACAGACACTATTTGATATGCATATAAGCGATGTACTCGTTGGGGGGGGCATGCATGGTGCATGTGCATGACCGCATGGCGCGCAGGCATGCGCGCGCGCGTATCACTAGTCCTCACTAGAACCAATTTGCAACACTGGCAGCAGCAAGATTGTGAACGTGGAGGACAACGAGTGTGAGGAGATTAGCTTCCAGGTCGTGGATTAAACTGAGGAGGGGAGGAGGAAGGGGAGGGGAAGGCAGGAGGGCCGCGGGGCACCGAGCTCCCGCAAGGCACGCAGCTGCTCGTGCAGCAACATAACTTTTGACCAGTACTTAATTAACTGAAAATCGTAGCGTGCATGATGATGCGAGAGCAACGATGCTCCCTGTAAATACAGCTTTCGAACGGGCATATCTCACTCCCACATTGACTGATGTACGAGGCAGCTGTGAGTGTGCCAAGCGTCTTCCCACTGGTGCGTATGTACGGATGTACAGCGTATGTATGTACATTTCAGGAGACGATGTATGGCTCCCCACAACCCTCTAGGCTCTAAGGCGCGCAAACACAGTGCGGCCGCCGGCGTGCTCGTCGCCCGCGCGGCCACCACCACAGAATTACCGGTGAGCAGCGGCTCCCCCGGCTCAGACTCCCCGCCACGCCACCGCGCGTGCGTGGATGCGACACAGACACAGCTTCCGGCGCTCCTTGGGGCGCGGGGGGCAGCCACATACGCATGGCCAACCCGCCCGCGCGCGGGTTGGCCATGCGGCCCACAGTGCGGCGCCCCGCGCTGCGCCTGCTGCCAAGGCTGCTCAGCCTGCCCGGCCAGCTGCTGCTGCCGCCCCGGTGGCGTCGGGGGGGGGGGAGCCGACGACGGGGCGGCCTGCGGCGGCGGGCGCCGCGCGTGCCGCATCTGCGCGCGGCCCCTCCCGCCGGGGGGGGATGCCCGCGCGTGTGGGCGACGCGTTGCTGCGCCGCAGTTTCGTGTTGTCCATCCCGGTGGCAGCCACAAACGACCTCGTCGCGTGCGATGGCTACCCAGGGATGGTAGGTTGCTACCCTGGGGAGGAGGAGGCGGCGAAGGCGGCGGAGCAGGTCACTGCGGCCGTCAAGAGCGGCGTCAGCCTGCCTGTCTGCCTGGCTTCGGGTCTCGTGCGCTACTTGCACCAAATCCGTGGCTCGGTGTATGCGCCGGTTGGTGGTGGCGTCGTGTCCGCGTCGTTCCTCAACGCCAAGCATGCCGTCGGGGGCATCGGTGTCGAGCCGCGCCGGGGCGACATGCTGCGTGTGCTCTTCGCCGTGGAGTCTGACGCCGTGGCCGACGCCGTCGTGCGCAACCGCTGCTGCCTGTGCGGCTTGGGCCCGTCGGTTGCGGTCTTCGATGTCCTCAGTGACCGTGAGGAGGCGCGGCACCAGGCGCTGTGGCCCGCGTTCCTCGCCGCCAAGGCTGCGGGGAAGCGGGTGCAGTTCCACCGCGCGCGCCTCGTGGTTGACGGCGCGAGGGTGGCTGCACCTGCTTGCTAGATGGCATCCCCTCTGGGGGTGTTTTTGAAGGGGAGGTGGCGCCACACACGTGCGGTGGCGGGTGCGGTGTGGTCGCTGAGTAGAGTGCTGCGGCGGGTGTGCTACTAGCCCCGCTTCCGGTGGTCTGGGGGAGGGCTTTTTGGTCCCTTCATGGTTTTATACCTTGGGTCCGCCCTCTGGCCATTTGAGGGGCTGGGTGTGCAGCCTGCACAGTGGTGCTGCTTGCTTGGCGCCCGCCACCAAGTGTGGATGGCGTTACCGTGGGCTACTTGTAGGTTGACCTTTTGTGGGCCTTGAGCCTTGTTTCTCTAAGTCCCACTGGAGCTTTGGAACCGTACGTGTGACCGCCAGAAGTGGATTGTAAACAAACATCATAAAAAAAAAAAACTACACACATAACAGCAAAAAACACAATGACACGCGAGCAGGGTGTCAGTTGTACCTCACGTAAGCCCATGCACACCGCTTGCAGATGGGCTGCAATACGTCTGCCCCGGCGATCGGGACTGCAGCTCCCAATGCAACACCTCAGCCTGAGCAAGCCGTTGATCAGCAGCTCGACGAAGCAGCACGGAGGTCAGGACCTGATCAGGTGGGCTCGATGCGATTGTGGCACGCAGCAGCTTTACCAACATAATGCTACTTGCAAAGTCGCAAGCAGGTTGCTAGCAATTATGAGTGAGCTCGCACCCAATCATGTTTACGCACATGCATGCATGCGCAGTTGTTCCTGAGCTACCGGAAAGCAGACTGCAGCGATGTTGGCGGCGGAGATGGCACTGCCCCTCGCCTCAAGGTCATGTTGGAGGGGGACGGCTGGAGCGTGTTCATGGACCAATCAGGGCTGGAGGTTGGTGATCGATGGTGAGTGTCCAAGCGATGTTTGGCCCCTATCATATGTGACATTCAGCCACAAAGGCTGCTGGGTGGCTGGCGTGAAGTTGACATGCATCAACCCTGAACAATCCGTGCCTCTATTGATGTGCAGGGAAGACATCCTCACCGAGAAAGTGGACGCATGCACAGCCTTTGTTGCGGTCATCTCTTCCACCTACGAAGAGTCGCACTGGTGAGTCCATGAAACACTGCATCCATAGGGCAATGGCGATGCTCTCCTTGGAAGAGCTGACCAATGATCTGCTCGCATGTCCTCTGCACATTCTTCGTCAGGTGCCGCGCAGAGCTGGAGATCGCGCATAACCAGGGCAAGCTGATCATCCCGCTGTGGCACTCAGGGAGCTACCCACCATCAAAATTGCGAATGCGGCTGAATGTGGGTCATGGTTGAGTGATGTGATGAACATGACTCACAATTATCTCCACTTGTTATGAAGGCGTTAGGCCCTCGCAGGGCCACACGCCTTGTCGGGGCCGCACACCCTCTCGGTTCAGCAGGCCTTCTCAGCCGCAGACAGGCATCTACGGCCTTCTTTTGATGTGGGGGCACATACGATGTGTGTGTGTGTGGGGGGGGGGGCGGCTAGGGCAGTTTGCTGGTCATGAGCAACGCTCCAAAGCAAACTCGCTGAGAGACACCACTCAATCAGCATGGCTAGTGATGTCTGTCTCTCGTGTCGGTTGCACGCACCTCCCTTGAATGCCTGAGCATGAGTGGTGCATGCACACCTGCGTGCAGGGCATCCAAAGCATGCCCTCCTTGGGTTCCTTCAATGCAGCCAGCAACCTGGAAGCAATGGCCGCCAACATCACGCAATCTCTGAAGCGCAAGGGCTTCTCGCCCGCGCAGCCAGGGGGGGCTTCGCGTGCAGCGCCGGCTGAGCCCGTGCCTCCGCCGCCGTCGGTTGCGCCACCAGCAATGCGGGAGGGCTTCTCCCCCACGCAGCCGGTGGAGACCTCGCATGTGGAGCCGGTGGAGCGCCCGCAGGCTGCGCCCGGGGAGGTCTTTGACGCAGTGGAAAAGGGAGACGAAGCGGAAGTGCGCCCGCTGCTGAGCCGTGGCGCTGTCGAGGACGATGTCGGGAACACGGTGAGCAGAACTGCATTGGCTTCTACGGGTGTGGCAGCTACTATGGGTGGGGGCGCCGGACCCCATCTCAGTTCACTCCCATCATCCCAAACCAACCAGCCAAACCCAATCAACGCGACCACATCACAGCAGTCCACACAATGCAACAACAACCCCACAACCACGCCCCCAAAATGCAACCTTACCTGCTACGTGACCATGGTGGTACAACGCAATGCCCCCCCCCCCCACACACACACACCACCAACACCAACAACACCAACAACATCACCACCATCACCACCACCGCCATCACTAGCACACCCACCCACCCGCTCAGCCTTGGAGGGCCAGAACAAAAATACCACATCGGATCACCATCCGTCGGCTTAGTTCAGCTGAAGACCCCGCCTCAACGGTCCATTCTTTTCCAGGATGCGGAGCTTCCTGCACATGCAGTCAAGGCGCAGCCGAAGGCGCAGCCGAAGGCGCAGCAGGCACAAGTACCGCAGCGCCCGAAGCCTGCGCCAGGAGAGCTGATTGCCGCGGCGGACAGTACAGATGAAGCAGAAGTGCGCTCGCTGCTGAGACGTGGCGCTAACGCGGACGAGGTCAACAAGGTGTTCGGCACTGTATTGAGAAGGGGGAGAGTGCATGCGTGCGGCCTTGTGGCCCTCGCATGGGGTTTGGGGTGTGGAGGGTGTGGAACAGTGTTTCGGTTAGCCAACCCGCAACCCTACATAGTGCACTTTCGGGTTGAGATTGGCCAATTTCAGCTGGCGCCTTGGGTTGAGATTGCGCGAATTCCGAGTAGAAAAGTGTGAAACCGGCATTTTCACACTTTTCTGCCAAAATTCCTCCGTCGGGTTGAGATCGGCGAAATGGGCGTGAGGTCCGGGTAACGGAACCACTGGTGTGGAAGTTGTGGAGGGTGTGGAGGGTGTGGAGGGGGGGCTGGGGCAGAGGGCGCTAGGTTGGGGGTGAGTGTCTATGCATGTGAGTGCATGAGTGGGCGCTTGTTGGTCGTGTGAGCATTGATTTTCTTATTTTACGTCTCTGTGTGTGTGTGTGTGTGTGTGTGTGTGTGTGTGCGATGTTTGTGTTGTTGTGTGTGTGTGTGTGTGTGTGTGTGTGTGTGTGTGTGTGCATGAAGGTTGCTTGTGCTGGTAGTAGGTGGTGGCGGTAGGTGATGATGCCAGGCTTGTGTGTGGGGGGGAGGGGGTGCATGTGTGCGTGTGTTCATGTGCCTGCAGAGTGGATACACCGCATGCCCCCACTGACGTGTCCCTTGCCTGGTGTGTGTTTGCACTTGTGTGTGTGTGTGTGTGTGCGCACACACGTGTGCAGTAATAGGCACATGGTTAGTTGTCTACCATGTTAAGTTCATAAGCTCTTCGCCAGGGGCTCCCGCCCTGGCGCCGCTCGATGGCGGACAACCGGGACAACTGCGCTTGGTACTGGGCGGCTGAAAATCTGGAAATTTACCCTGAGCGGCTGTGACGCACAGCGCTACTGATGAACTGGTCCTGATGGGGCGAGGCTATGTGGCAGATGGGGCAGCGGTACGATGGAGAGCACGATGCACGATGGCGAGAATTGCGGCGAGCATGCACCCCCTCTCACAACGATCGGAGAGCATGCACCCCCTCTCACAACGATCGGAACTCAAGCAAATTGCGGCTCCTAATGGTTTACTGTGCCTGGATGGAAGAGAGAGACCGAGGCACATGCGGCTAGGCTTTGTGAGGAGGTTGGGGCGCAGGGGTTCCCTGCCCCAAGGCGCAGATTATAGATGGCGCAGCAATCAATACACTAGCCGTGCGGCATGGGGCGAGGCGAGGCCCCACCAGCGGGCGGGCACCATAATGGAGATGGCGGCTAAGAACGGGGAATGCGGCTACCGGGGATGAGGCTACGGGTTATGCATGCCAGAGGACGGCGGACAAGGCTAATGCGTCACGGCGCATGGGTAAAGAACGGGGAATGAGGCTACGGGAGCTGGCGGGCGCGGCATGCGCCGCGCGCGCATGGCGCGCGCGGCGCATGGGGGTTGCATGGCGGCGCTCTGCGCGTGCATGCATGGAGGAGATTGCTGGCGGGCATGGAGGAGATTGCTCGCGGGCGTGGAGGAGATTGCAGGCGGCAGCATGGAAGCGGATGGCGAGAAATTGAGAAACATGGGAAGCGAGGCACATGCGGCTAGGCTTTGTGAGGAGGTTGTGGCGCAGGGGTTCCCTGCCCCAAGGCGCAGATTATAGATGGCGCAGCAATCAATACACTAGCCGTGCGGCATGGGGCTAGGCGAGGCCCCACCAGCGGGCGGGCACCATAATGGAGCCCCACCAGCGGGCGGGCACCATAATGGAGATGGCGGTT
Source organism: Chlamydomonas sp. UWO 241 (assembly GCA_016618255.1). Classification (NCBI taxonomy): domain Eukaryota; kingdom Viridiplantae; phylum Chlorophyta; class Chlorophyceae; order Chlamydomonadales; family Chlamydomonadaceae; genus Chlamydomonas; species Chlamydomonas priscui. Next base: position 324,394 of record VFSX01000042.1, on the reverse strand, counting down.
AACAACGGGAATGAGGCTACAGGGAGAGGATACGGGTTATCAGCCATAGGTGTCACGGGGAATGGCTAAAGAACGGGAATGAGGCGGGTGGTACGGGTGCTGGCGCGCATGGAGCGCGGCGCGGCGCATGGAGATCGCATGGCGGCGCCCATGCATGGACGAGATCGCATGGCGGCGCACAGGAGATTGCTGGCGGGCATGGAGGAGATTGCTGGCGGGCATACAGGAGATTGCTGGCGGGCGTGGAGGAGATTGCTGGCGGGCATGGAGGAGATTGCTGGAGCCAATGGCGGCGGCGGGACTAGTAGTAGAACACAGGCGCACACCAACAATAGTAGTAGAACACAGGCGCACACCAACAATGCGTTGCTGTCACTACCTGGGTGGTCTAGGTCCAGTGCGTGCGCGCGTGTGGGGGTTTACCCTCACCTCTACCAGGTAGCCAGCCAGTTTCCCACTGAAACTGAGTTTAAGGTGTCGGGCGCTAGCGCCGACACCGGTCTTATACATCATTACTGGTGTCACACAGACTGTAAGATCCATCATCATCAGTGGCTGTGCAAGCCTGTGCGTGTGTGTGAGTGTGCGCGCATGTGGGTGTGAGTGCACACCCATGCGTGCATGCCCATGAGTGTGCACCCAAGTGTGAGTTGTTTTGTGGGGAGGGGGGGAGGGGGGTATTTGTGTGTGCGCAGAAGGTGGAAACACAGCATTGGCAGTGCGCGCACCCCACTGACGCGCCCCTCGCTGGTCTATGTGGTGTGTGCATGCACGTGCGCAGAACGGGTGGACGCCTCTCTACTTGGCTGCCACCTGTGGGTACGCGGGCGTGGCGACCCTGCTGCTGGCCGCAAAGGCGTCGGTGGACAAGGCGGACAACGTGAGTTGGGTGGTCGGTGGGGCTGAGGGCGCTCTGTTGGGAGGGTGTGTCTGTGCATATGTGTGTGCATGAGTAGGCGCTCCGTTGGGCGAGTGCACTTTTTTCTCTTGGGACGGTGTGCATATGTGTGTTCATGAGTGTGCGCTCTGGTGGGTTCGTGTGCATTTTTTTGTTCATGTGTGGGTGTGGGTGATTTTCGCTTTGCTTGGTGTGATGGGAACGTGTGCTGGTAGTAGGTGGAGGCGGCAGGGTTGTGTGCATGTGTGTGTGTGTGTGGGGGGGGGACTGCGCTTGCAAGATACATACGTACGTGTACGTATGTACGCACGTGCGCGTGCAAGATCACATGTGCACGCACGCGGTTGGGCGTGTGTGGCTGTGGCTGTGGCTGTGGCTGTGGCTGTGGCTGTGGCTGTGGCTGTGGCTGTGGCTGTGGCTGTGGCTGTGGCTGTGGCTGTGGCTGTGGCTGTGACTTTGGCTGTGGCTCTGGGCTCTGGGCTCTGGGCTCTGGGCTCTGGCCCTACCAAAATCCCAACGTCTGATCCGCGCCATGGAATGCGGTCATAACGCTTGAGACGGTTCAGGGTGCGCCTCAGGCGGTGGTGGGCGCCTGAGGCGGTCGGTGTGGCGCCTGAGGCGGTTTGGATAACGCCTGAGGCGGCGCCTGAGGCGATCAGGGGTGCGCCTGAGGCGACGCCTCAGGTGGTCGGAGCGCCTGAGGCGCCGCCTCAGGTGTTGTGAATGTGGTAGGGTGGGCTCTGGGCTCTGGGCTCTGGGCTCTGGGCTCTGGGCTCTGGGCTCTGGGCTCTGGGCTCTGGGCTCTGGGCTCTGGGCTCTGGACTCTGGGCTCTGGGCTGTGGGCTGTGGGCTGCGGGCTGCTGGCTGCGGGCCGCGAGCCGCAAGCCGCGAGCCGCGGGCCATCGGGTGTGCGTGTGCGTGTACGTGTAAGCGTACGCGTGTGTGTGATTGCGTGTGTGATTGCGTGTGATTTTGTGTGATTGTGTGACTCTGTGTGTGTTTGTGTGTGTGTCACTGTCTTTGTGTTTGAAAAAGGTGGAGAGAGACAGACACGGCCTTGCGTGCACAATCCCACTCCAACCATGCAATCTACACTTATTGTTGTGCCATGCTCATGTGTTGAGTTTTTGTGCACGCACACAAATGTTTGCTTTGCTGTGTTTGTGAGTGTTTATCCGCACATTATTGATCTGTTGGAGGATCTTCACACCAACACCGCAGCTGCCGTGCGGCTGGCTGGGAAAATCGGGCACGAATTCCCCGTGTCGTCTGGTGTGCGACAGGGGTGCGTCATTGCTCCTGTGTTGTTCAATGTTTTTATTGACCACATAGTGTAAAAGGCGCTAGACATGATGCCAGAGGGGGCTAGCGTGTCAGTCATGACCCGAGCCGGCGGCTCTGTGTTGTCGACGTCGGTTGAGCGCATAGTAATGCTGATGTATGCCGACAATTTATGTTTGCTCTCGCATGACCCAGCTCAGTTGGCGCTTATGCTGAAGATCCTTGACAAAGTGTCCTCTAGCTTTGGCATGCAAATCAACGCCGCCAAGACAGTAGTGATGATTTTGCCATCAGATTTTGACGCGGATCTGCCCACGTTTGCGCTGACTGGTGGTGAAGTGAAGACCGTCTCTGCATTTAAGTATCTAGGGAGTTGGATAACCCAGAGTGGTGGTGTGGAAAAGGAGATCGGTGTGCGTGTCGGTCGCGCGCTGGGCGTGTTTGCGTCTTTTGATAAGATTTGGGCCAGCAAGAAGATGCAAGTGCAGTCTAAGATGCGGGTTTACAACACTTTCGTGCTGCCCCACTTTCTGTACGGCTGCGAAACATGGGCCCCTACTAAAACACAACTGACTCGATTGGAGGTTGCCCACTCTAACTGCCTTCGTCGCATTCTGGGTGTGCGCCTGGTCGACCGGCACAGATTAACTTATATTCGGCAGGCGTGCGACACTGAGCCAATTGAGAGCCTTGTGGCAAAGCGATCAATGCAGTGGCTAGGCCATGTGATGCGCATGCCGGCTTCTCGTCTTCCTCGTACGACTTTTGACTGCACAATGGATGTGGCTCGGCAGCAAGGCCGGCCTCCAGCCTCCTCCCGACACTATTTTCTTAAGCTACTGATTCAGCAGCTAGGCGAAACTAGTGGCACTCGTTCTGATTGGAAGACTTTTTCGGACACGGCGTTTGAGCGTGCTCAGGATAGGGTCGGGTGGAGAGCCGTGGTGTACGGTCCGGCTGCCCCTCAGGCGCCGGCCCCTCCACCACGGCGGTCAAGCAGATTGGCAAGCGCCACTTGACCCCCTATCCCCTAGAAGCAGTTAGGACCTATTTTGGAGGCGTCGCACAATAGCTCTCCTTTTTGCTCTGGGACTACACGTTGGCAGGCTGCCGGCTGGTGGCTACCGCCCCTCACAAGTAATTGTTAGGGCCAGAACTGGACTTGGGTCTAGGCGGTGGTACTAGGACTAGAGGTAGTCTTTGCTGGAAAGCCGATGTTACTGTAACTGTAACTGTTTGTGATTGTAAGTTTGATGGCTACTTGTGTTGGTAGTAGGTGGTGGTGGTAGAGGATGATGGCAGTCGTGTGTGTGTGGGTTGGTGGGTGTGAGCGCACACACTTGGCCATGTGTGTGTGTGTTTTGTTATTGTACGTCATGTGTGTGTGTGTTTTGTTATTGTACGTCTCTGGGTGGGTGGGTGGGTGGTGGGTGGGTGGTGGTGGGTGGGTGGGTGGGTGGGAGGTGGGTGGGTGGTGGGTGGTGGGTGGGGGTGGGTGGGTGGTGGGTGGGTGGTGGGTGGGTGGGTGGTGGGTGGGTGGGTGGGTGGGGGTGGGTGGTGGGTGGTGGGTGAGTGAGTGGTGGGTGAGTGAGTGGGTGGCTGGGTGGCTGGGTGGCTGGGCGGGTGAGGGGGGTGGGTGGGTGGGTGGGTGGGTGTAACAGCCACGCGCATGTCAAATAAGGAGTTAGCACATAGGGTGCTTATGTCAAACCAGAGCGTGGTTTAACATCTCGAGATCCGACCCTTTGGAGCGGGAACCCACACCCAGCTTTCCGACAGATAAAGGCCCAGTGGCTAAGCTTTCAAATTTTGGTTTCGGTGCGAAATAGCGCGTCCATATTAATCCTGGCTCGCAGTTACGAGTTGCATTCACGCGCGATTTGTGTGTGTGTGTGTGCGTGTGTGTGTGTGTGTGTGTGTGTGTGTCTGTGATGCTTGCTTGTGCTGGGAGTCGGTGGTGTTGGCTGGTTATGATGACAGGCTTGCGGGGGGGGGGGGGGGGGCATGTGTGCGTGTTTTCGTGTGCCTGCAGACTGTGGATACACTGCATCGCATGCCCACACGGACGTGTCCCTTGCCTGGTGTGTGTTTGCACGTGTGCAGTAATATGCAAGTGTTTAGTGGCTGTGCAAGCCTGTGTGCATGTGTGTGCGCGTGTGGGTGTGAGCGCACACCCATGTGTGCATTCCCATGTGTGTGCACCCGAGTGTGAGACACAGCATTGACAGTGCGCACACCCCACTGACGCGCCCCTCGCCTGGTGTATGTGGTGTGTGCATGCACGTGCGCAGGACGGGCGAACGCCTCTCTACGGTGCTGCCATCTACGACCACGAGGGCATGGTCACCCAGCTGCTGGCCACAAAGGCGTCGGTGGACAAGGCGAACAACGTGATTTGTTTTCTCTTTCTGCGGTTGTGTATGCGATTGTTTGCTTTGCTGGGTTCGATGGGAACGTGTGCTGGTAGTAGGTGGTGGTTGCAGGTGTGTGTGTGTGTGTGTGTGTGTGTGTGTGTGCGTGTGTGTGTGTGTGTGTGTGTGTGCGCGTGCGCATGCGCGTGTGTGTGCGCGTGCGTGTGCGTACGTGCGTGCTTGTGTGTGTGTGTGTGTGTGTGTGTGTGTGTGTGTGTGTGTGTACGTTTGGCACGCGGGCGTGTGTTACAGTGATGTAGAAAGTGATATACGCGCATGCTTTCGCATACTTTCGGGTCGATTGACGGGAACCGCGCGTAGCACGGCGGGACCGCCTCACTGGCGGTGTGATCGCCTCGCTGGCTGAAGCTTTTGGGGTCTTGTGTTTTTACTCAAGGTCTAGGCGCTCCCGTTGTGTAATGCAAACGACGACGACGACCACTGGCAGTGGGGAGTTGGGTGTGTATGGGGACTGTGTGCTCATGTGTTCAATTTTTGGCACACGCACACAAATGTGTTTTGGGGCTTTGCTGTGTTTGTGAGTGTGATGGTTACTTGTGTTGGTAGTAGGTGGTGGTGGTAGGGGATGATGGCAGGCTTGTTTGTGCGTGTGTAGGTGTGTGTGGGGGGGGGGGTGAGCGCACACCCATGTGTGCTTGGCCATGCAAATGTTTGTTTATTTACGTGTGTGTGTGTGTGTGCGCGATTTTTGTGTTTGTGTGTGTGTGTGTGTGCGTGATGGTTACTTGTGCTGGTAGTAGGTGGTGGTGGTAGGTGATGACGGCAGGCTTGTGTGTTGGGGGGGGGGGCATGTGTGCGTGTGTGCGTGTGCCTGCAGAGTGTGGATGCACCGCATCGAATGCCCCCACTGACGTGCCCCTTGCCCAGTGTGTATTTGCACTTGCGTGTGTGTGTGCACACACGTGTGCAGTAATAGGCAAGTGGTTAGTGGGCAAGCCTGTGTGCGTGTGTGTGAGCGTGTGTGTGAGCGCACACCCATGTGTGCATTCCCATGTGTGTGCACCCGCGTGTGAGTTTTTTTGTGGGGAGAGAGGGGGGGGGGGGCGGGGGCATTTGTGTTTGCAAAGGGTGGAGACACAGCATTGACAGTGCGCGCCCCCCTCTGACGCGCCCCTCGCCTGGTGTATGTGGTATGTGGATGCATGTGCAGGACGGGTGGACGCCTCTCAACAAGGCTGCCTACAGCGGCCACGAGGGCGTGGTGACCCTGCTCCTGGCCGCAAAGGCATCGGTGGACAAGGCAAACAACGTGAGTTGGGTGGTGTGTGGGGCTGAAGGCGCTCTGTTGGGAGGGTGTGTCCCATATGTGTTGGGCGAGTGCACTTTTTCTCTTTCTGCGGGTGTGTAAGCGATTTTTGCTTTGCTGGGTGCGATGGGAACGTGTGCTGGTAGTAGGTTGTGGTGGCAGGGTTGTGTGTGTGTGTGTGTGCGTGTGCGCGTGCGTGTGTGCGCACGCGTGTGTGCGCGTGCGCATGTCAGTGCGCGTGCCAGTGATGCAGAAAGACTCTACGCGCACGCTTCGCAGAATTTCGGGTCGTTTGGCGGGACCCGCGCGTAGTGCCCCCAGGCGCCTTGCGCGTAGGGCGCCTTGGGCGGCGAGCATCGGATCCAATCAGCGCCCAGCTCACGCAATGATCGGTGGAGGGGGGCGGAGATGGAGGAGGCTGGTGAAGGAGGCGAGGTGGTTGGTCTCACTTTTGCTTGATTCAAGTGCAGCTGTGACTGGCCTGGCAACAAACCCAAATTTGAAAGCTTCGCCACTGCGCCTTACATCTGTCGGAGAGCTGGGTGTGGGTTCCCGCTCCAAAAGGGTCGAATCTCGAGATGTCAAACCACTCGCCAGTTTGACATAAGCACCCTTTGTGCTAACTCCCTACTTGACATGCGCGTGGCTGTTGCAGCAGCAGCCCCCCTGCCTGGCTCTGCCGCAGCAGATCATGCCGTTCTCTAGTATTGAACAAAATGCATCACTGGTTATTATATGACCTTCGGAGGCTGCGCCCCGGTGCCCACTACACGTATGCATACAAACACACGTGCGCCATGCAAACACGCCACGTGCGACAGCTCATCTGGGCATGTGTGCTCAGTTATTTTGCCCCCTCCAGGCTGCCTCCATAGTCTGAAAACCACAGCATTAATAAGGATGCCATCAAATTCAGATTCCAATGTGGCTCTGGCTTCCGATTCCTGCATGCATGCAAGCCAGTAGGGGGAGGGGGCGCCTCACGTCATGCTATGCCCAATTTAGCTACTTTTCTGCTGTAGGGGCAGATTGTGTGCTGTGTTATCCACGCTGAGCCACTCACGCACGTGCAGAGAGCGGCGCAGGCGTGGGGGTTGAGTGTACAAGCAGATTTGCACCAGGGCACCCCTGATTTGCACCGAGAATCGACACGCTTTGTGTGGGTTTGTGGTTGTGATGTTTTTTAGGCACAGGGAAAAGACCAAGTAGGAGAACTAAGCAAGGAATAAAGAAAGAAAGAGAAATGAGCGAGCAGCGTAAAAAGACATACTGCCGTTCCACCAACAAGAACACTTTAGACAGCGGGGGTCCGGGGGCGCAGCCCGGGAAAATGGCCGCGTAGAATCGCGCCACAGCCCGCGTAGAAGCGCCGGGCCGGCAGGCTCGGCTAGGACCTCCGCGCGTCATAAGACCGCCATTACGCCAAAACACTTTCTGCATCACTGGCGTGTGCGTGTGTTTGACTGTGTGTGTGATTGTGTCATTGTGTGTGTGTCCTTTTGTGTGTGTCACTGCCTTTGTGTTTGAAAAAGGTGGAGAGAGACAGACACGGCCTCGCGTGCACACACCCGTGCACTCCAACCATGCAACCTACGCAACACTTATTTTTTTGCCATGCTCATGTGTTGGGTTTTTTGCACACGCACACCTTTTTTTGATTTGCTGTGTTGGTGAGTGTGATGGTTATGTGTGTTGATAGAAGGTGGGTGTGGTAGGGGACGATGGCAGGCCTGTGTGTGCGTGTGCGGGTGTGGGTGTGTGGGTGTGAGCGCACACCCATGCGTGCTTGGCCATGTTTTTTTTTTTTTTTTTTTTTTGTCTCTGGGTGTGTGTGCGTGTTGGAAGGTCTTCAGGCAGCCTCCATGACAACTCTGTCGTCCATGCACCTGGCCATGCATGAGGCATGGGACGCCGGCTGAGCCCCATGCAAACGAGAGCTGGATAGCCGTGCACTGCCAGGCGGGGACCGTTCCAGTCAGCGCCAGTCGGCTCTGCCGGCTTGACTGGCCACAGGCCACTACTGTGACCCTGAGGAAGGTCCTCTCCTATATGCTCCTTGCCAGACATGTCTCTCAGAGACCGCTGTTTGGGGTAGTCTAGCCGCGGGGGGCGGTAGTCTATCGGCCGGGAGCCGGCGGTACTCTAGTACTTAAGTGTGCTGGAGTATCGGCGGGGGTCTCTAGTAGAAGAGTAGCCTGCTTAGCTGGAAACCCCGTGTTACTGTTACTGTGTGTGCGTGTGTGTGTGTGTGTGTGTCTGTGATGCTTGCTTGTGCTGGAAGTCAGTGGTGTTGGCTGGTTATGATGGTAGGCTTGCGTGTGTGTGTGTGGGGGGGGGGTGCATGTGTGCGTGTGTGCGTGTGCCTGCAAAGTGTGGATACACCGCATCGCATGCCCCCACTGACGTGTTCCTTGCCCAGTGTGTATTTGTTATTGTGTCTGTGCGCACACACATGTGCAGTAATAGGCAAGTGGTTAGTGCCTGTGCAAGCCTGTGTGCCTGTGTGTGCACGTGTGGGTGTGAGCGCACACCTATGCATGCATGCCCATGTGTGTGCAACCGAGTGATTTATTTTGTGTCGAGGGGGGGGAGGGAGGTATTTGTGTTTGCGCAGAGCGTTGAGACACAGCATTGACAGTGCGCGCACCCCACTGACGCGCCCCTCGCCTGGTGTATGTGGTGTGTGCATGCACGTGCGCAGTCCGAGCAGAAGCCTCTCATGAGCGCTGCCAGGGAGGGCCGCGAGGGCGTGGTGACCCTGCTGCTGGCCGCAAAAGCGTCGGTGGACAAGGCAGACAACGTGAGTTGGGTGGTGTGTGGGACTGGGGGCGCTCTGTTGGGAGGGTGTGTCTGTGCATATGTGTGTGCATGAGTGAGCGCTCCGTTGGGCGAGTGCACGTTTTGTTGTTTTATTTCTGCGTGTGTGTGTGCGATTCTTTGCTTTGCTGGGTGCGATGGGAATGTGTTCTGGTAGAAGGTGATGATGGCAAGGTTGTGTGTGTGTGTGTGTGTTTGTGTGAGTGTGTGTGTGTGTCATTGTGTGAGATTGTGCGAGTGTGCGTGTGTGTGTGAATGTGATTATGTGTGATTTTGTGTGACTGTGTGTGTGTGTGTCACTGTCTTTGTGTTTTAAAAATGGTGGAGACAGACAGACACAGCCTCGCGTGCACAAACCCCACTCCAACCACGCAACCTACACTTATTTTTGATGTGCCATGCTCATGTGTTGAGTATTTTGCACGTGCATACAAATGTTTGCTTTGCTGTTTTTGTGAGTGTGATGGCTACTAGTAGGTGGTGGTGGTAGGGGACGATGGCAGGTTATGTGTGCGTGTGAGGGTGTGCGTGTGTGGGTGTGAGCGCACATACTTGCGTGCTTGGCCATGTGTGTGTGTGTGTTTGTTTTTTACGTTTATGTGTGTGTGTGTGTGTGTGTGTGATGGTTACTTGTGCTGGTAGTAGGTGGTGGTGGTAGGTGATGATGGCAGGCTTGCGTGTGTGAGGGGGGGGGAGGGGGGGGGCGCATGTGTGCGTGTGTGCGTGTCGTGCAAAGTGTGGATACACCGCACCGCATGCCCCCACTGACGTCTCCCTTGCCAGGTGTGTGTTTGCACTTGTGTGTGTGTGTGTGTGTGTGTGTGTGTGTGTGTGTGTGTGTGTGTGTGTGTGTGTGTGTGTGTGTGCACACACGTGTGCAGTAATAGGCAAGTGGTAAGTGGCTCTGCAAGCCTGTGTGTGTGTGTGTGTGTGTGCGCGTGTGGGTGTGAGTGCACACTCATGCGTGCATGCCCATGTGTGTGCACCCGAGTGAGTTTTTTTGTGGGGAGAGGGGGGGGGGGGTTTGTGTTTGCGCAAAGGGTGGAGACACAGCATTGACAGTGCGCGCACCCCACTGACGCGCCCCTCGCCTGGTGTATGTGGTGTGTGCATGCACGTGTGCAGGACGGGTGCACGCCTCTCATCTGGGCTGCCGTCTACAACCATGAGGGCGTGGTGACATGTCTGCTGGCCGCAAAGGCGTCGGTGGACAAGGCGAACAACGTGAGTTGGGTAGTGTGTGGGGCTGAGGCCGCTCTGTTGGGAGGGTGTGTGTGTGCATGAGTGGGCGCTCCGTTGGGCGAGTGTGCGTTTTTTTTCCTGCAGGTGTGTGTGCAATTTTTTGCTTTGCTGTGTGCGATGGAACATGTGCTGGTAGAAGGTTGTGTGTGGCAGGGTTGTGTGTGTGTGTTTGTGTTTGTGTGATTGTGTGAGGTTGTGTGAAATTGTGTCATTGTTTGTGTGAGATTGTGAGATTGAGAGATTTTGTGACTGCGTGTGTGTGTGTGTGTGTGTGTGTGTCACTGCCTTTGTGTTTGAAAAAGGTGAGAGAGACAGACACGGCCTTGCGTACACAAAATCCAACCATGCAACCTACACTCATTTATGTTGTGCCAGGCTCATGTGTAGAGTTTTTTGCACACGCACACAAATATATGCTCTGCTCTGTGGGTGGTAGGTGGTGGTGGTAGGGGACGATGGCAGGCTTGTGTGTGCGTGTGTGGGTGTGCGTGTGTGGGTGTGAGCGCGCACCCATGCGTGCTTGGCCATTTGTGTGTTTCTGTCTCAGCTGTCTTGCTGGTGTTCAGTTTGTCCTTACAGTCACGCGTGACCACGGAGGTCGCGGCTCAGGCAGAGTCTGGCCTCCACCGGCCGCAAACAGTGGCCATGCCCAAACCGGCTTCTTATATCACTGCCAACAACCAATGTCAAGCGGCCGGACCCTGTTCTAGCTAGCACTCCAAAATGCTACACCTGAGAAGGGTGGGTGGATGGTACAGCTCAGAGGGAACACCTCCGAGCCACAATAGGATTGAGAATTGGAGCGGCGCTAGCAACCCAAGCTGACGGAATGGAATCTTAGCTGCTAAGCACCGCTCTTAGTTCTGCACTTCTCCTTCACACTTGCAAATTTCAGCAACAACAGAAACTTGCGTTTTCTATCCATCTGTTATTGAATAGAAAACTCCCTTGTTTTTGTTATTTTACGTCTGTGTGTGTGTCTGATTGGAAGACTTTTTCGGACACGGCGTTTGAGCGTGCTCAGGATAGGGTCGGGTGGAGAGCCGTGGTGTACGGTCCGGCTGCCCCTCAGGCGCCGGCCCCTCCACCACGGCGGTCAAGCAGATTGGCAAGCGCCACTTGACCCCCTATCCCCTAGAAGCAGTTAGGACCTATTTTGGAGGCGTCGCACAATAGCTCTCCTTTTTGCTCTGGGACTACACGTTGGCAGGCAGCCGGCTGGTGGCTACCGCCCCTCACAAGTAATTGTTAGGGCCAGAACTGGACTTGGGTCTAGGCGGTGGTACTAGGACTAGAGGTAGTCTTTGCTGGAAAGCCGATGTAACTGTAACTGTAACTGTGTGTGTGTGTGATTTTTGTGTTGCTGTGTGTGCGTGTGTGTGTGTGTATGTGTGTGTGTGTGTGAGTGTGTGTGTGTGTGGGATGGTTGCTTGTGCTGGTAGTAGGTGGTGGTGGTGGGTGATGATGGCAGGCTTGCGTGTGTGTGTGGGGGGGTGCATGTGTACGTGTGTGCATGTGCCTGCAGAGTGTGGATACACCGCATCGCATGCCCCCACTGACGTGCCCCTTGCCCAGTGTGTATTTGCACTTGTGTGTATGTGTGTGTGCGCACACACGTGTGCAGTAATAGGCAGGTGGTTAGTGGGTGTGCAAGCCTGTGTGTGTGTGTGTGCGTGCGTGTGGGTGTGAGCGCACACCCATGCGTGCGTGCCCATGTGTGCACCCGATTGTGAGTGTTTTTGTGTCGAGGGGGGGGAGGGGGGTATTTGTGTTTGCGCAGAGCGTGGAGACACCGCGTTGGCAGTGTGCGCACCCCACTGACGCGCCCCTCGTACGCGTCTGGTGTATGTGGTGTGTGCATGCACGTGCGCAGGACGGGGACACGCCTCTCATCGTTGCTGCCACCTACGGCCGCGAGGACGTGTTGACCCTGCTGCTGGCCGCAAAGTCGTCGGTGGACAAGGCGGGCAACGTGAGTTGGGTGGTGTGTGGGACTGGGGGCGCTCTGTTGGAAGGGTGTGTCTGTGCATATGTGTGTGCATGAGTAGGCGCTCCGTTGGGCGAGTGCGCGTTTTGTTGTTTTATTTCGGCGTGTGTGCGTGCGATTCTTTTCTTTGCTGGGTAGTGGTATTAGGTGATGATGGCAGGATTGTGTGACTGTGTGTGTGTGAGTGCGTTTGCGCGTGTGCGTGTGCACGATCACGTTTGCATGCTTGCGTTTGCGCGCGTGTGTGTGTGTGTGTGTGTGTGTGTGTGTTATTGTGATTGTGTTTTAAAAAGGTTGTGCGGCGGGCGTGCGCCAGGGCTGCCCCGCCGCGCCAGCCCTCTTCCTGTTCCTGGGGCATGCGCTCGCATGCTTCCTGCGCACATGCCCGGCAGTGGGGGTCGAGGTCGTGCCTGGCTGCCGAGTGACCTGCCCCCAGTACGCTGACGACTGCATGCCCCTCCTCCGGTCGTGTGCGCCGGCTGACGTCGCTGCACTGGTGGAGACGATGGCGGTGTTTGGCCGAGCGACGGGCCTTGTCCTCAACCTCGGCAAGTGCGGCATCCTGCCCCTGGGGTCGGCGGGGGAGGGCCTGCTGGCGGGTGCCGAGGTTGCTGGGCTGCGCGTGCTGGACGCGGGCGTGTCGCTGGGGGTGCCCGTCTCTGCCGGCTTGCCGCCCCCGGAGGGCGTCACCGGGGTGTGCCGTGAGAGGCTTGCGGCCGCGTATACCAAGCTCGCGCGCTTCCCCATGTCGGCGTTTGGCAGGGGGCACGCGGCGGCGACGTACGGGGTCTCCCGCATCCTGTTCCGGGCGGTGCACTGTGGCATGACTCCGGAGGCCGAGAGGGTGCTCTCCCGGTGGACGGCTACTCTGGTGGACAGGAGCGTGGGGCCGGACCCGCCGGCAGAGCTGCCGCGGTGGGCCTCTTCGGTGCCTGGTGCGCCTGCTGCGATGCTCCTGGGGCGACCGGCGCATGGTGGTTTTGGGGCGCCGGCGTGGCGGGAGATCGTGCACGGGCAGTGGGCCGTCCACCTCGCGTGCCTGTTTGGGGCGTGGGCGGCAGGCGCCCCCCATCTCCTGCTGCCGGCCCCACGGGCCGGCGGTGGCGGCGGGGCTGGCGGCAGTGGCGGCGGTGGCGGCGGCGGGACACAGCCGGAACAGCAGCCCGCGCCCCCGGCCCAGCCGGCATGGCAGCCGCTCATGGTGGAGGCGGTGCACCGCCTGTGCCCGGAGGCCCACCCGAGCCTCTTTGTGCTTATGGCTGGCCTCGCGCCCAGGGCCGGCGCCCTCCCGGACGGCCTTATTGGTGAGTGCGTGGACCCGGCTGTGAGGGCGGCGCTCTTGGCTGGGCCGATGAGGCGCATGCTCGATGGGGTGCAGGCCCTGGGGCCGGTGGCGCGCATCACAGGGCGCGTGCAAACAGCTGAGCTGTGGGGGGCGGAGGCGCCGCTCTGGGCTAACCCCCTCCTCCAGCTGGAGCTGCCGGCTGCGCAGCGGTCGGTACAGTGGCGGGAGCCCACTGGGGATGCGGCAGGGCATGCGCTCTTCAGCCCGACCGATGCGGCACGCTGGCTGGTGGACGGCCTGGCCCGCGTGCGCGACGCCCTCCCCGGCATGCGGACGGTCACGGACCTGTGCGTGCTGTGGGCGTGGCTCGCTGCTGTCGACATGGTGCGCAGCACACGCACGGTTGACCACGCCTGCCTGAGGGTGTACGCTGCTGCGGATCCGGCGCGCGCGCGGCTCGTGCTGGGGCAGATACGCGCGGCGCTGGCGTGCGGCGCTTATGACGGGGGCAATGTCTGGAGGGCAGTCCTGTGCCGCGCCCTTTTCCCAGAGGTGCCGCCGCCAGTGCCGGGGTGTGTGCCAGACCTGCTGTGCGTGCGGCGCACGCTCGACCCCCTGTTCACGGCAGTGGCGGTCGTGCTTGCGGCGCTGCCCCCAGCCTGGGTCGAGGCGGCGGCTGGTGGAGCTGCCCTCACTGTGCTCTGGCCGCTCCGTCACATCCAGCCCCTCCCCCAGGCGCTCCATCGCGCTGCTGTGGTGGAGATCCTGCAGCTGTTTGGGTGGAAGCTGCCGAGTGTCATCACGCCGGCTGGCTGGCAGCGTGGGCGGCCTGGCCTCCGATCCACAGCTGCCCAACCTGCTCCCCTACCTGGGGGGGGCGGCGCCGCGGGCGAGCCCGGATGGGTTGGGTTTGCGCACGGCCCGGGTGTGGTGGGGAAACTGACGTGCAAGCTGGCGGTGGCGCTGAAACTGAGGTGCGAGCTGGCGGAGCGGCGAGTGCGGCGGGCAGCCACGGTGGAGGCGGCTCTGGCGCTGGACCACGGGCCGCACGGGGGCCCCCGCGCGACCGACGCGCAGGTCTTCGCGGGGCTGCACGGCCTGGAGGTGGCGGTGCCGACACTGTGGCGGATGCCGCTCCTCAACGCTCGCAAGAAGCCCAACTGGCGGCTGTGGGTGAGTGGTTTTCACAAGCAGGCTGCACTAGGCGTGCCTGAGTGCCCCTGCGGGTGGCGGTGCCGTGATGAGGACGGGCCGCCAGCGACGGCGTGGCGTGCGCACAGCTTCTGGGGGTGCCCGGTGGCGGAGGCGGTGGTGGTGGCGGCTGCTGCTGCCCTCCCTGCTCCTACGCCGGTCATCACGTGCTGCCAGGTGTGGCTGCTGCAGCTCCCGCTGGGGTGCGTGCTGGTGTGTGGGCGGTGGTGGCAGCGCTCGTGGTGGACGCCATGGAGCGAGGCCGCCGCCACCTGTGGCGCATTACGTGCCCGCGTGATGGTGTGCAGCCCCCTGCTCGCTCGGTGGCGGTTGAGCGGGCGGGGGAGCTGGCGACGATGGATCTGCGGGACGCGCTGGCGTCCTTTGCTGAGGGCGGCGGGATGCCGCGCGGGTGGGCGGGTGTGGTGGGCCCGACCCACCCCTTTGTTGGAGTAGTGGACGGCGGGCTCACTCTGAACAAGACGTCCGAGATCCCTGAGAGGATGGTTTCTTTTGAGGGGAGGTGGCGCCACATGCGTGCGCTGGCGGGTTGTGATGTGGTAGCTGAGCACAGTGCTGCGGCGGGTGTGAACAACGGCCCCGCTTCCGGTGGGTTGAGGGTGGGCTTTTTGGTCCCTTCATGGTTTTATATCTTGGGCCCGCCATCCGTCTCCTGGAGGAGTTGAGTGTGGAGCCTGCACTGTGGTGCTGCTTGCTTGGTGCCCGCCACCGCGAGCGGGTGGCGCTTCCGTGGGGCATCCCCCCTTTTTTCTGATGGCAGGTCTTCAGGACTGCTTCCTCTAAGTCCTGCTGGAGCTTTGGAACCGAACGTGTGACCGCCAGAAGTGGATTGTAAAACTCTCATCATCATCATTGTGAGAGACAGACATGGCCTCGCGTGCACAAACCCTACTCAAACCATGCAACCTACACTAAATTTGGTGCCATGCTCATGTGTGGAGTTTTTTTGCACATGCACACAAGAGTTTGCTTTGCTATGTTTCTGAGTGTGATGGTTACGTGTGTTGGTACTAGGTGGTGGTGATAGGGGACGATGGCAGGCTTGTGTGTGGGTGTGTGGGTGTGAGCGCATACCCATGCGTGCTTGGCCATTTTTACGTCTCTGTGTAGGTGTGGGTGTGGGGGAGGGTGTTTGTGCGTGTGAGCGATCACGTATGCATGCACGCGTTTGCGTGTGTGTGTGTGTGTGTGTGTGTGTGTGTGTGTGTGTGTCTGTGTGTGTGTGTATGTGTGTGTGCGCGCGGGCGGGCGCGCGGGAGGGCGGGTGTGCGGGCGGGCATGTGTGCGTGGAGGTTGTGTAGGATGGGGGTTGGGCAGAGGGCGCTAGGTTGGAAGTGAGTGTCTGTGCATGTGTGTGCATGAGTGGGTGCTCGTTGGTCGCGTGGACATTGTTTTTGTTATATTACGTCTGTGTGTGTGTGTGTGTGTGTGATGGTTGCTTGAGCTGGTAGTAGGTGATGATGGCAGGCTTGTGTGGGGGGGGGGGGCATGTGTGCGTGTGTGCGTGTGCCTGCAGAGTGTGGATACACCGCATCGCATGCTTCCACTGACGTTTCCCTTGCCTGGTGTGTATTTGCACATGTGTGTGTGTGTGCGCACACACGTGTGCATTTATAGGCAATTGGTTAGTGGGTGTGCAAGCCTGTGTGTGTGTGTGTGCGCGCGTGTGGGTGTGAGTGCACACTCATGCGTGCATGCCCATGTGTGTGCACCCGAGTGTGAGTTGTTTTGTGGGGAGGGGGGCAGAGGGGGTATTTGTGTTTGCGCAGAGGGTGGAGACATCGCATTGACAGTGCGCACTCCCACTGACGCGCCCCTCGCCTGGTGTATGTGTTTGTGTGCATGTGCGTGCGCAGGACGGGCAGACACCTCTCTTGTTTGCTGCCTACAACGGCCACAAGGGCGTCGTGACCCGTCTGCTGGCCGCAAAGGCGTCAGTGGACAAGACAAACAACGTGAGTTGGGTGGTGTGTGGGGCTGAGGGCGCTCTGTTGAGAGGGTGTGTCTGTGCATGTGTGTGCATGAGTGGGTGCTACATTGGGATGGTGTGAGTTTTTTCCCGCAGGTGTGATTTTTTGATTTGCTGGGTGTGATGGGAACGTGTGCTGGTAGTAGGTGGTGATGGCAGGGTTGTGTGTGTGTTTGCGTGTGTGTGGGGGGGGTATGTGTGTGCGTGTGTGTGTGCGTGTGATTGTGTCATTGTGTGACTGTGTGTCTGTGTATTTGGTTGGACGTGTCACTGTCTTTGTGTTTGAAAAGGTGGAGAGAGACAGACACGGCCTTGCGTGCACAAGCCCCACTCCAACCAAGCAACCTACACTGCTTTTTGTTGTGCCATGCTCATGTGTTGAGTTTTTTGCACACGCACGCAAATGTTTGCTTTGCTGTGTATGTGAGTGTGATGGTTACTTGTGTGGGTAGCAGGTGGTGGTGGTAGGGGCCAGTGGCAGGCTTGTGTGTGCGCGTGTGGGTGTGAGCGCGCAACCATGCGTGCTTGGCCATGTTTGTGTGTGTTTGTTATTTGACGTCCTTGTGTGTGTGTGTGTGTGTGTGTGTGTGTGTGTGTGGCTCAGCGCCGGCGACTTTTTCGCCCACTCTGTCAAGTTCCGTTCCTCCGCAAACACCCACTTTTCCAACTTCAAACGCGACATCTCCAAGCCCCCCGAGTTCATGGACCTCTTGTCCAAGCAAGTCACCCCCGAGTGGATCCTCTTAGCGAGATTTCCATAACTGTGGATGTCAACCTGCCGAGACCTAGTTTAAACTCAGTCGAAGCGGAGTGACGAACACAGCCGTCAGTGACCCGCATTTGCCCCTTTCCCCCACTGTTTTTTGAATGAGGTTATTCACCCTCTTGTTGGCGCACAGTTGGTCACCCGCCTCCAAATGGAATCTCCTCAATGATGACCAGAAACAGCCTATCTAGGTCTGCCGTGCAGAGTTCTCTGTAACGATATCTCTCTCTGTGTGTGTGTGTGTGTGTGTGAGTGTGTGTGCAATGGTTTCCTGTGTTGGTAGTAGGTGGTGCTTGTAGGTGATGATGGCTTGCGTGTGTGGGGGGGGTGCATGTGTGTGTGTGTCCATGTGTGCATGTGCCTGCAGGGTGTCGATACACCCCATCGCATGCCCCCACTGACGTCTCCCTTGCCAGGTGTGTGTTTGCACTTGTGTGTGTGTGTGTGTGTTTGTGTGTGTGCACGCACACACGTGTGCAGTAATAGGCAAGTGGTTAGTGGGTGTGCAACCCTGTGTGTGTGTGTGTGTGTGTGTGTGTGTGTGTGTGTGTGTGTGTGTGTGTGTGTGTGCGCGTGTGGGTGTGAGTGCACACCCATGCGTGCATGCCCATATGTGTGCACCCAAGTGTGATGTGTGTTGTGGGGAGGGGGGTATTTGTGTTTGCGCAGAGGGTGGAGACACAGTATTGACAGTGCGCGCACCCACCCACGCGCCCCTTGCCTGGTGTATGTGGGGTGTACATGCATGTGCGCAGGACGGGCGAACGCCTCTCTACGGTGCTGCCATCTACGGCCACGCGGGCGTGGTGACCCTGCTGCTGGCCGCAAAGGCGTCGGTGGACAAGGCGGACAACGTGAGTTGGGTGCTGTGTGGGGCTGAGGGCGCTCTGTTGGGAGGGTGTGTCTGTGCACATGTGTGCATGACTGGGCGCTCCGTTGGGCGAATGTGCGTTTTCGTATTTTTATTTATGTGTGGGTGTGTGTGATTTTCGCTTCGCTGGGTGTGATGGGAACGTGTGCTGGTAGTAGGTGGTGGTGGCAGGTGATGATGGCAGGGTTGAGTGTGTGTGTGTGTGCCTGTGTGTGCGTGTGTGTGAATGGGTGTGATTGTGTGACTGTGTGTGTGTGTCACTGTCTTTGTGTTTGAAAAAGGTGGAGAGAGACAGACACGGCCTCGCGTGCGCAATCCCACTCCAACCATGCAACCTGCACTTACTTTTGTGCCATGCTCATGTGTTGAGTTTTTTTGCACATGCACACAAATGTTTGCTTTGCTTTGTTTGTGAGTGTAAGTGTGATGGCGACTTGTGTTGGTAGTAGGTGGTGGTGGTAGAGGATGATGGCAGTCGTGTGTCGGATGCGTGCTTGGCCATGTGTGTGTGTTTTTTGTTATTGTACGTCTCTGTGTTGTGTTTTTTGTTATTGTACGTCTCTGTGTGCGTGGGTCCACGCGCATGTCAAATAAGGAGTTAGCACATAGGGTGATTATGTCAAACCAGAGCGTGGTTTAACATCTCGAGATCCGACCCTTTGGGAGCGGGAACCCACACCCAGTTTTTCGACAGATGAAGGCCCGGTGGCTAAGCTTTCAAGTTTGGTTTCGGTGCGGAATGGTTACTTGTGTTGGTAGTAGTAGGTGATGGTATACTTGTGTTGGTAGTAGTAGGTGATGGTAGGGGATGATGGCAGGCCTGGGGGAGTGGGCACGGGCGCACGCGTGTGCGTGCGTGCGTTCGTGCGTGCGTGGGGTGTGGGGTGTGGGGGCGTGTGTGTGTGTGGGTGGGTGGTGGGTGTGGGTGGCGTGGTGGTGGGTGGTGGTGTGTGTGTGGTGTGTGTGTGTGTGTGTGTGTCTGAGGTGTGTGTGCGTGTGTGTGTGGTGTGTGCGTGTGTGTGTGTGTGTGCGTGTGCGTGTGCATGTGTGTGTGGTGTGTGTGTGTGTGTGGTGTGTATGTGTGTGAGGTGCATGTGTGTGTGGTGTGTGTGTGTGTGTGGTGCATGTGTGTGTGGTGTGTGGTGTTTGTGGTGTGTGTGTGTGTGGTGTGTGTGTGTGTGTGTGTGTGTGTGTGTTGTGTGTGTGTGTGTGTGTGTGTTTGTGTGTGTATGTGTGGTGTGTGTGCATCACACCCCTCTCACCCGGTGTGTGTTTGCACATGCGCAGGATGGGATCACGCCTCTGTCAGCTGCAAAGCGCGATGGCCACACCGCAGTGGTGTGCCTGCTGGAGCAGCACGGTGCGCGGAGCTGAGTTGTGCTGCTGTGGTCCCCCCTTTGTGTGGTGGGTGCAGCTGCTGCATCCAGGCACACGGGGGGGGGGGCTGGCACCTCACTGTCGTCCTGGGCACTGCGCTCTGCCTGCTTCCATGCACAGCACCACTCACGTTGCGGCTGTCAGCTCAGCATCAGATGGTGGTTGAGGCCTAGTTGGAAGCGGCGGGTAGCGGGGTATGCGATCACTAGCCCTTTGTGGTAAGGCTACTGGTGGTTTGGGGCCGAGTGGGTCGGGGAATGGGATGGTGTGTCCCTTGCGGCAAGGCTTGATGCTGATGATGTTTGGTACAGCCTGCTAGCGGCAGGTTGTTGTGAGTAGGCATGTTGTGCAGGCCCGCCTTGCAAGAGCAGTAGTGCGTAACACAAGCACCTGCTCGTGTAGGGTAGATAACAATGGCCATCTGCATTGCTGGCCGCGTAGGTGTATGGAGCACCTACGCTGGTAGAAGATATGGTGGAACCTGTTGCTGAATAAGCGGCACTCCTCGCTGCCCTGAACCAGTTATGCAGTTCTGATAATACATGTGGTTGCGGATTGTAAACACTACACAACGCTACGCACCCAGCCTCGTCTTCATCGCACCCAGCTTCCAACACCGCCGACCTGACAATGCGCGTCCACCACCAACCCCAAAGCTCTGGTGGCGCTCACCCACAGCAGGTTTCAGGTTTCAATATCTCAGTTCTGCAGGCTATTGTCCAGTGCCAACTCTCAAGTTGCTGCAGCAGATTGCCTGGCAGGGAGTGTCGAGCAGCGCCGGGTCGTGTGGTCGCGTGGGTCAGATCTGGGGCAGGGACAAGCTACAGGATGTTACATGGTCTAGAAGCCCCACGAGGAGCCGCCTGACGGCTGAATCTCCTCTGGTGCTGTTTTCGTGTCATGGTACAGAGTAGCCTCAGCCCATCGCCACCCCACCACAGGCGCGGTACGTACGGCAGGTACGTACGGCAGCCTGCGCAGGAGGGGTCGCTAGTCTACACGACTGCTCAAATCTACATTCATGGGTGTCCCCGCCTGTAACATCCACCACCATCATCCACTGGCAGGGTCCTACACAAGAGTGTCAAAAGGACAAAGCGTACATACCGAGGGGAAGATAAACTGGAACTGTACGAGAGCGAACATTAACTGCATCTGGTATATCATGTGCCCATGGATGGCGGCAATGGTAGCCGGCCTCGCTTATAGGCACCCCCCTCAAACCCAAACTCTGAGGGTACGTACTGTAAACTGTAAACGTGCGCCCATGGGTGCACCTCATGGCGACATTGTGGGAAACGTCCTAGGTGTCATCCTCGTCCCTTCATGGCATAAATATAAGCACATGCAGGCTAGGCGGCCGAATATCGGCGGCGTGCTGCTGCTGCCCACGTGAAGCAGTTGCAAGAGAAGAATCTGAATATATATACACAAGTTGTGCGAGGGCGAGGGGCACAAACTTGCGGACACTCGGACGCGGCCCGCTGTACACATGTGCAGCAGGAAAAAAAAACGTAAGGAAAGAAGCGCCCGCCTCACGCCCATCTGACATTTTTGACCAAGGGAGGCAGGCCTGTATCACGCCCACTGCAGGGGCGGAACACAAGTGCTCGCGCCATGCACACGCGCGGAGTTCATCAGAATCCGACGAGTGCACCCGCGGGGCGCCGCTGCGCCGCTAGAGTTGGAGTGCCCGCTTCGAGCCCATGGGCGCCACACGCGGGGGCGACAGATGATCCGCCATGTGCAGCGTGCTGAGGCGGCCCTGTGCCTGTGCTGCTAGAGCAGACGTGCCCGCGGTACGCCCACTTGCGAGGCGACGCAAGCTCTGGCGCGTGCTAAATGCGGCACCGCTCCTGCATCTGTGGAGGGAGCTACCCGAGTAGCGGCCAGATCATGGCCACTTGCGGAGAGAACCACACTCTGACGTGAAAGTCGCGGGGCGCTGCTGCCGCTGTGAGTAAACGCGCCAACGTCACGCCCACAGGCAGGGCGACGCAATCTCTGGCGCCGGCGCGCGCATCGTGCTGCGGGGCTCGTGTGCCTGCGCTGCAAGAGCAGACGTGCCCGCGTTCCACCCACATGCGGGGCGACGCGAGCACTGGCGCGTGCATGGTGCAGCGGCGTCGCCCCTGCGTTTGTGGAGGGAGCTTCTAGAGAAGTGGTCGCATCGCGCCCACTTGCGGAGAGAAACAAACTCCGACGTGAACAGCTTCGGGGTGCTGCTGCCTCTGTGAGTAGAAGCGCCTGCATCACGCCAACTTGCGGGGCGACGCAAGCTCCGCCGTGCGCAGCGGTGCCGCAGGTGCCGATTTGGGTAGAGGGGTGCTACTGGGAGGTGCGCTTGGGTGGGTGGGTGGATGGGGGGAGCCAGGGATGAGACATACCTCATACGGGTATAATACGCCAAAGTATTTAACGGGTATTATTCAGGTACGCATCGATTGGGCTGATGCATACGTGAAAAATACCGCAGTTGCCAACTCCTTGTTAACAGCTTCCCGGGCCACTCTGTGGCCACTCACACATTCAGCGTTCATCCCATTGACCCCAGAACCCATCAGTGCACCCCAAGAGACCCAGGCCCTCATCCGCGGGCAGAGCTGGTGCCGGTCCTCCGGGCTAGGGGAGGTCTCAAAGTCCATCAAGCGTGCCTTCAGCTGTCGAGGCGTTTTGTGTACGCACAGACCCACATGATTTCTTGATTGTTACCTGTTCCTCTCCTCAACGGCTTTCATCAAAATCCGTCGAGTATTCAAGAAGTTGCACAGGTTTTCCTGCGCCGGTTCACCAGGACGCGGTATTTATTGCGTGTATTTATCCGTATTTTCCAAAATGCGGCTCGGGACATACAATACCGGTACGCTACGTCCCAAACAGCGGTATGTCTCATCCCTGGGGGGAGCTTCCCACCTTTCGTGCACCGCAGCTGCCTAAACCACCAGAGGGCTGCAGCTGCCTGAACCCCCAGAGTCCAGCAGGCTCTCGAGCAGACGTCGGTCTAGACCACATGTCTAGGGGGGCTGTACTAGGAGAGCCTGTAAGGCCACGCAGTACCACAGCCTGCTGAGTTGTACGCAGCCTATCGAGCATCTAATTGATGCACGGCTGTGTCACTGTCACTACTGACTCCAGAATGCTGCTCGGTTTGTCTGGTCAGTCGCTATTTCTCAGCACAGCCAACTACTTAAATACCCCAGGGAGTGTTCAGCACATGATGTATACCCCCCTCCCCCAGCAAAGGCTCACCGCCTGAGCGGCACCCACCCTTGGTTCTGCCGCGACCGCAGCCCTCCCCCGAGTCCAGCAGGCTCTCGAGCAGGCTTCGGTCCAGACCTCATTTCCAGCTAGGTGGACTGTACTAGGAGAGCCCGCAAGACCACACAGTGCGCCAGCCTCCCAGTTCAATATCCCAGGGAGTGCTCAACACATAGCAATTTAACTCAAGCTTGAAAAGTTTTGCACAGGCCTGACCAGTAGACGCGTAGGACACTAACGGTGTTCAATATTGTTTAGAGAAGAAAAAATATGTTGTTCACACTTTCACACTGTTTCATCTGATCTTGACGGCCAACTCCACTCTGCTGCCCTGCATCACCCTGCTGCACTTGCTCGGGCGTCGCACTCGCTGCACTCTCGATCCACGAAACGAGCGTTTCGCAACAACGACGATTTTAATGAATGTTATGCGCACGCATACATCGTGGTGCCTAGGAGAGGGCATACTCTGCCAGTGTGACGCATCCGTTGGACGTCCGTCAGACGTCCGGAGATCCATGCACACGCACAGCCGCACAAGCGCAGCCACGTGGCTGCCTGGTGCACCTGCTGCAACGCCGGCCATGCATACTGCTGCTGACCCCGCTGTGCGAGCGTCTGAGCCTGCGCTGCACAGCCTTGCACCTGCTGCTGAACGTAGCCTTGCTGACCCGGCTGGGCATAGCCCTGCTGCCTTTCAGCCTTCTGAAGCCGCTCATACTGCTGCTGCATCGGCTGTGCGTAGTAGCCCTGCTGTGCTGGCCAGGCTGGACCTGCTGTTGCGCGCCGCGTACTACATGGCCTGCATGGGGCGTCTCCCGCTGCCAGGGCTAACTCAAGGGCTGGTGAGACTGTGTAGACCAACATGTGTGCACTGCAAGAGCGGCTGAGGCAGGGGGTGGCGCTCGCGCGCTGCTGCAGATTTCCTGGCAAGAAACACGGTGTTGCGGTGTGTGGTCTGGACCCAATGGGCAATCTGGATACAATAATTGTACTTCTTTGCACGAGCTCGTGAACGAACGTACACAGGGTCCTATTGACGTTTGGAGTGTGGTGTTGCGCACACGGTGTGAGGATCGGATCGGGGTGGGGTATGGCCGCCTTCGCAGCCTACTTGCAGTCTCTATCTCTGCCTGCGCATGCAGTTTTGCCAAACGTGCCAATGTCTATAGTGTGCATCCTGCGGTCGTAGACCTCCTCATTGGCCCACCAAGCCACCACGCCACCGAGCAGCCGTCGCGTGCCATCGCGCCCTGTCTCCAATTCAGGTGCGCCTGGGCTGTGTGCACGTGCGCTAGGATGCGAGGATGCAAAGGCTCCCTTAATTTCTGGCAGTATCTGGCACGCCATTGCATCCACCAGTGGTGCATGTGCACCTGGGTGCACCCAGGGTGCACTGCCCAGGTACACCAGGGCCAGGGGGGGAGGGGGGTTGTCGGCTGACATCGTCATGTGTTTTTAGGGCTCACCGCCCGCCCATGCACGCCCTCTCCATGCCACAACGCTAGGCCATGCAACCAGCTGACTTTGCCTCACCCGCATTGCTTGTGCTTCCAGGCCGACTCGGACGACTCGCGCGACTCGGCCGACTCGGCCGACTCGGCAGACCTGCGCCTGCTGGCCTGATGCGCCGAGCTCAAGACACTCGTCATTTACGATGGGGGCGAGCTGCAGAGCCTCGAGAGGATCCAGGGGTGCACCAAGCTCGTGTTTGTGAACCTGTTCAGCCTTTGTTGACATGCTGGTCGATGTCAGCTGGCGCATGTGAGCTGACGCATGTGAGGAGACGGGTGGCTGTGCCACGGTGAGACGCGACTCCTCGCATATGGTGCTTCACGCATTTGTGCTGTCTCTGCGGCAACTTCCAACTTCGCAATTCTTACAGTTTTGGGCGCACTCCCCAGTTTCGCTCTGCACACGCCTTTGAAAACTCAGGCCTGTCCATTGGCAGTAGGACAGAGAGTTGCAGAGAAAGTAAGGTGTCCACACCAGTCCACACTTCCACACTCCAATGTACTCACCTCCTTCTGCTGCCCTGGATCGACCTGCTGCACCCCCCCACTGGCGTCGCATGCGCTGCGAGCTCGATCCACGTTTCGCAACATCGACGATTTGATTAACGCCCTGCCCCGTGGCATTGCGCCTTGTGTGGGTTGTGTTGTATTGGCTGGTTTGTTTGTTGATTATGTTTTGTATGTTGTCACACTGAGTTGGCCCTCCCTAAATTCGCCCCACCCGAGGCGCTTTGGCGGCGTGCTACGTGTGCTCTTTACCGTGGCGTCTGACGCTGTGGCCGACACCGTCGTGCGCTCCCGCCGCAACCTGCGCGACGTGGACCCGTTGGCTGCTGTCTTCGACGTCCTCGGTGACCGCGAGGAGGCGCAGCACCGGGCGCTGTGGCCCGCTTAGGCGCAGCACCGGGCGCTGGGGCCCGCTTTCCTCGCCGCCAAGGCTGCGGGGAAGCGGGCGCAGTTCCACCGCGCGCCTCGTCGTTGACGGCGAGCGGGTGCCTGCACCTGCTTGCTAGATGGCATTCCCTCTGGGGTGTTTTTGAAGGGGAGGTGGCGCCACACGCGTGCGGTGGCGGGTGCGATGTGGTCGCTGAGTAGAGTGCTGCGGCGGGTGTGCTACTAGCTTTGGTCCCTTCATGGTTTTATACCTTGGGTCCGCCCTCTGGCCATTTGAGGGGCTGGGTGTGCAGCCTGCACAGTGGTGCTGCTTGCTTGGCGCCCGCCACCGAGTGTGGATGGCGTTACCGTGGGCTACTTATGATGATGATGTTTGGTTACAATCCACTTCTGGCGGTCACACGTACGGTTCCAAAGCTCCAGTGGGACTTAGAGAAACAAGGCTCAAGGCCCACAAAAGGTCAAGGCTACAAGTAGCCCACGGTAACGCCATCCACATTCAAGTAGCCCACGGTAACGCCATCCACAACTGTGCAGGCTGCACACCCAGCCCCTCAAATGGCCAGAGGGCGGACCCAAGGTATAAAACCATTAAGGGACCAAAAAGCCCTCCCCCAGACCACCGGAAGCGGGGCTAGTAGCACACCCGCCGCAGCACTCTACTCAGCGACCACACCGCACCCGCCACCGCACGCGTGTAGCGCCACCTCCCCTTCAAAAACACCCCCAGAGGGAATGCCATCTAGCAAGCAGGTGCAGGCACCCGCTCGCCGTCAACGACGAGGCGCGCGCGGTGGAACTGCGCCCGCTTCCCCGGCGCGCGGTGGAACTGCGCCCGCTTCCCCGCAGCCTTGGCGGCGAGGAAAGCGGCCCACAGCGCCCGGTGCTGCGCCTCCTCGCGGTCACTGAGGACGTCGAAGACAGCAGCCGACGGGTCGACGGTGTCGGCCACAGCGTCAGACGCCACGGTAAAGAGCACACGTAGCACGCCGCCCCGGCGCGGCTCCACACCAATGCCACCGACGGCAGGCTTGGCGTTGAGGAACGACGCGGACACGACCCCGCCACCAGCCGGCCTATCCCGGCCAGAGACGTCGTGCACAAAGCGCACGAGATTCATAGCCAGGCAGACGGGCAGGCTGACGCCGTCCACGGCGGCTGCAGCAACCCGCACAGCCGCCGCCGCCGCCGCCGTCTCCTCGGAACCATAGCAGTCACTGAACAGCCGCCTCACATGCCGCGTGGACCTCAAGTAGGAGGCGTCGCGCAGTGCGCCGCGCACGATCCCGTCGCGCGCCATCTGGCCTTCAGAGCCACGGCTCGCTATGAGCCTGGTGGCAGCTGCCACAGGGATGGACAGCACGTGGCTGCGGCACAGCGACGTTTCGCCCACACGCGCGGGCAGCCCCCCCCCCGGCGGGAGGGGCCGCGCGCAGATGCGGCACGCGCGGCGCCCGCCGCGGCAGGCCGCTCCGCCGCCGGCGCACCCGCTGCCGACGCCACAGGGGCGGCAGCAGCAGCGGGCCGGGCAGGCTGAGCAGCCTTGGCAGTGGGCCGGGCAGGCTGAGCAGCCTTGGCAGCAGGCGCCGCGCGGGGCGCACCTGCATGCGGCATCTGCATGGGCGCCCCGGGGACGCGGCTCACCAGGAGGTGCACCAGGTCCACGAGGGACGCAATCTGTTGCGTCTGCGCCTGGACCACAGCGAGTACCACCGCGAGGGCGTCGCTGCTGTGGCCGGCGTCGGCAATCTGTGTCGCGCCCACATGCGTCGGCGCATTCTGTGGCTGAGCGCGCGCGCTCGTCTCCCTGTCCACCAGCCCGCTTACCAGGCCTCTGAGGTCCGCCTGCCCGCTTACCAGGCCTCTGAGGTCAGCCTGCCCCGCCGCCGAGGCCGAAATGTGGTTGCTGGCGCCTCCATGCATGTGTTGCGCAGCTTCCGCGTATGTGGCCGCCCCCAGCGCCCCAGGGAGCGCCGGAAGCTGGTTTTGTGTCTCACCGACGCACGCGCGGTGGCGTGGCGGGGAGTCTGAGCCGGGGGAACCGCTGCTCACCGAGTCTGTGACGGTGGCCGCGCGGGCGACAAGCGCGCCGGCGACCTCGCTGTGTTTGCGCGGCTTAGAGCGCGTCATGGTCGTGGTGACATGAAAGTAGTCTGTCAGTAGGTGATTCTACTACTTGTAGCTTGACCTTTTGTGGGCCTTGAGCCTGATTCTCTAAGTCCCACTGGAGCTTTGGAACTGTACGTGTGACCGCCAGAAGTGGATTGTAAAACTCTCATCATCTCATCATCATTTGAATTTCATCACACGATTGGTTGTGTGCAACGCGCGCGCCCCTTCAGGTTCCGTTTGCACCCCCCTCGGGTTGCGATTGCGGTGGCAACCAGCGACCGAGCGCTGGATAAGTTCCTGCGGTGATGATGGCTTTCCATTGAAGAGGGAGAATTTTGAGAGTCCTGTTGCAATCCTGTTGCGCGGACAGGTGCTTGCAATACTAGGCGCAACAACTCAACCTGTGGCTATTGGCAAGTTCATTACTGATTAATCGTCGCGGGGGAGCTCTCGGTTGGCAGCTCAATCAGCAGGCCCTAGTCCACACCCTTCCCACTCACATACCGGCGTGTCTGCGTTGCTGCCCACCGCACTGTCGATCCTCCAGCAGCCACAGATCATCCTTCAGATTTCTCCCGTTCACCGTAAACGCTGCTGCGAGGGAGCTTGCGACCTTGGTTGTGCCGCGGCCTGTGTGCCACTGAATCGCGGCCAGGCTAGCAACCTACCCCGGCATTTGCCTTAGTTAGCTAGACTCGATGGCCATGGATGACGACGGCGCGTTTGACGGGATGACGGAGGACGACCTGATGGACGATGCGGAGGTGGACACAATGGTCCGCGAGGCGGTCAGCTCCGTGGTGGCCGACAACGCATTTGCGCACAACAAGATTGACATCTGGGCGAACAACTGCGTGGAGGGGTGCCTCAAGCGCCTGGCTGCGCTGAACAAGCCATTCAAGTACATCGTCACATGCAACCTGACGCAAAAGGTGCGCAGCACGGCGGGCATGCGTGCATGCGAGTGCCTGGTGTGCAGGCGAGTGAAGGGGGCGCGCCATGCGCATGCACAGGCAGGCATGCGCACTCACGACGCAAGGCGC
Organism: Chlamydomonas sp. UWO 241; assembly: GCA_016618255.1. Lineage (NCBI taxonomy): Eukaryota > Viridiplantae > Chlorophyta > Chlorophyceae > Chlamydomonadales > Chlamydomonadaceae > Chlamydomonas > Chlamydomonas priscui. The sequence goes on along the minus strand of VFSX01000042.1, from coordinate 296,190 downwards.
GCATGGCATGTGCACCTGTGGGCTCGCATGCCCAACACACGTGGGCGTGCAGACATGATCAAGAGGATGTGCGGGCCGCTGCCTGGGCTCGTGCACTCACACACGCACACACACGACTGCCAGCAGCGCCTCACGAGCCCGGGCGATGCACACGCAGCACCAACCGACCCCTTTCACCCTCACGCATGCGCCCGGCCCTCCACAAACTGCACAGCAGGTTTCAGGGTTCAACGGCGTGCACGCGCACGATCATCCCCCAGCATCCCTGTGACCTGTGACCCACCCTCGTGCGCACGCGCGCCCAACCCCGAACGCAGCGAAGCAGTAGCGATGCACACGCACACACACACACACACACACACACACACACACACATACTCCCCCATCCTCACCTCTCTCACCTCTTTGCCTGCACGCGCCCAACCCCAACACACCAGGCGGGGGCAACGGTGATGCACACGCACGCACACACACACACACACACACACGCACACACACTCTTAACACACGCACAAGCAAACTCAACGCACCAGGCCGGGCAACAGGGCTGCACATCCAGACGCCCTCCTCCCACCCGCCCACCTGTCACCCGCACGCGCCCAACCCCAACAAACCAGGCGGGGGCAACGGTGATGCACACGCACACACACACACACATACACACACACACGCACGCACACACACTCTTAACACACGCACAAGCAACCTGAACGCACCAGGCTGGGCAACAGGGCTGCACATCCAGACGCCCTCCTCCCACCCACCCACCTGTCACCCACACGCGCCCAACCCCAACACAACCGGCGGGAGCAAAAGTGTTGCACACGCACACACATTCCATTCCATTCCAGATCGTTACAAAGATAACGGCGATATCGTTCCAGAGGTCGGCGAAGGGGCGTCTGTCAATAGCGGGAGACCACTCGTCGCTATGAGGGGATATAATGCCACTCCGCTGCGGGGGGGCTGCCTCTGAGGCACTGCATCTAAGTACGCTGTGTTGTACGCTGACTTAACTGACTGTGATCACTCTCACTCTCTCTGAGGCTGTGTGGTGGTCGCAACCTCTATCCCGCCTAAATCAGATCGCCGCATATGGACTCCCACAGCTGTGGAACGCCGCATATGGACTCCCACAGCTGTGGAAATCTCGCTAGGGTGAGCGCGTGAGCTCTGGGTACGCGGCGTACTTGGCTCGCTCTCGTTTGAACTGGTCAAAGCGATTCTTGACGGCGTCTCGAAACCGTTGGGATGTGAAAATGTCACCTGCATTTTGCCGGTACGACGTGATGGCCCCTCCCGCGTGGAGGCCATCCGCGTCCGGTCGACGGCACATGAAAAGTGCGGCGGTGGCTGGGAAGATGGGGTGTGGAGGGTGAAGGGGCGGGAAGATGGGGTGTGGAGGGTGAAGGGGCTGGGGAGGGGGAGGGAGGGGAAGATGGGAGGAGATGGAGAGGGGGGAGGTGGCGGATGAGGGGACCGATGAACGCAGCTCGGTGTTTGTTGATGGTGTCGATGATGGGCGCTGTGGGTGGGTCCTTGGCGTGCATCTCGATGGTGGAGGTGTGAGGGGAGGAAGGGAAAGGTTGTGGGGGATCCGCTTAAGGCGGCGTAGGAATCGGTTGTGAGTAACCTCGAGGCGGTGGATGTGGGCTCTGTTCAGTGTCCATGCTTGGCATCCATAAAGGAGTGCGGAAACAACATAGGCATTGTACAGACGGATCTTAGTAGAGTCAGAGATGACTTCAGGGGGGGCGTCCCAGAACCGTAGGGTAAGGCGTTTGTAGGCAAACCAGGCAGAGCCAATGCGGCGTGAGATCTCGGCATCGAGTATCCCGGCGTCTGAGTGGGAGATAGGGTGTGCATCGGAGGGGGAGGGGGCTGCGGGTGTGGAATAAATACTGCCGAGGTATTTTAACTTGTCTGTGGGGTGGACGAGGTGGGGGTTAGAGGAGGAAGTGGAAGGGATGGAGATCGGGGCTGGGGTGTCGGTGTGGGCAGACGGGTGACCCAGGGTTTGGTGCACGGTCTTGGCGTAGTTGATCTCGAGTGCGAGGTCGGAGCAGATCTGGTCGAGGCGGGCGAGCATGTCTTTGAGGGCATCGATGTCGAGTGCCATCAGAGCTATGTCGTCCGCGTAGAGGAGGAGGGGGAGTAGGGTAGAGTCGAAACCGTGGGGTGTGTGGAGAGTGCCGTTCACCACGTAGCCGATTTGGATGCCTGCGTTGGGGAGCTGGGCTATCAGGGATCGGATGACGGTGTCGATGAAGATGTTGAAGAGGAGGGGGGGGAGGGGGCAGCCTTGCTTGACTCCAGCTTCGAGGGGAAAGGAGGCAGAGTAGGCGCCGCCTACACGGACTCTGGCGGTGGCACCAGAGTAGAGGCTCTCGAGGCGGGAGAGGAGGTCGGGGTGTACGCCTCGACGGAGGAGGGTGTGCCAGAGGGCGGTGTGGTTGACTCGGTCAAAAGCCTTGGAGAGGTCGACGTAAGCCACGTGAAGAGGGGCTTGGGCGCGGTGAGACTCCTCTTGGAGGCGGCGTAGGGTAAAGATGGGGGCGGTGGTGCCTCGGCCGGGCCGGAAGCCGAATTGGTAGGTGGAGAGGTAGTCATCCAGGTGTCGTCCGAGGCGGGTGAGGAGGACGTGGGTGTAGACTTTGCCCGGGACGGGAAGGAGGGAGATGCCGCGGTAGGATTTGACGGCTGTGGTCGGGCCGGATGATGCGCCCTTGTAGAGGGGGCAGATGTCCGCCTGCTTCCACGTGGTAGGGGTGGTTCTGGTGTTCCAACACGAGATGATGAGACGGTGGAGGGCTCCGGTGACAATGTCGCCGCCGTGCTTGATGAGCGGGGCGGTGATGTTGCCGTGCTTGATGAGCGGGGCGGTGATGTTGTCGTAACCGGGGGCGGAGTTTTTTGAGGGTTTTGATCGCGGTCTCCACCTCGCCCCGTGAGGGTGGAGGCATCAACGGCGTGAGTCCAGCGTGGCAAGGCATACGGTTGAGGTGAGGTCGTGGAGTTGTTTGAAGTGTTCTCCAAACGCGTCGGCCACGGCTTGAACGCCGAAGCACAAGTGGTCGCCAGAGCGGACGGCGGGGGCGGAGGCGGCGTGGGGGCGGTCGACGAGGCGGGACAGTGTGCGGTGGGCGGTGTGGGGTTTGTTGTTGTCGAAATCGTTCTGCACGTGCTTGGCGGCGGCGCTCCAGTGGGAGTCGGAGTCGTCACGGATGGAGGATTTGAGGTCGGACTCCAGGTGCTTGGACTGCTCCCGGGGGGCGCCCTCAGCGCGGGCAGCTTGCAGGTTTCTGGCGATCTCGAGCGAACGGTCAGAGAGGGTGAAGTCGATGGGGACCTCGGGTGGGCGGGGGCCTAGGACCTCGCTGGCCGCGGCGTGAATGGATACGATGAAGTGGGCCAGTTGTTGGTCGAGGGTGAGGGGAAGGGGTGCGGGAGGGGGGATGGCGAGGGCGTCCGTGGCAGCCGCTGCGTACCTCAGTCGCGTGTCGGGGTCGCGGAGAAGGTCTGTGAAGTAGCGGGGGGTCGGAGCGGGGCGTGGGTGGTGGGCGCGCGTGTGGGTCCATGTTTTGGAGAAACGGAGCCGGATGAGGGTGGTGACGAGGGCGTGGTCAGGTTTGACGACGGTGAGGAGTGGTCTGGTCAGGGGGCATCGCGCGCGGACGTCTCGTACTGAGCTCAAGTGGGGACGTCGGACGAGGATGTGGTCGGGGATGTTGCAGTCTTTGCCGGTACGGCTGTACCAGGTGTAGACGCGCGACGGGGGGTGTGGGAAGAAGGAGTAAGTGACAACGAGGTTGTGCGCGGCGCACAGGTCAAGGAGCCGGTGTCCGTTGTCGTTGATGCCGGGTTTGTGGTGGAACTCAGCGAGGGGGGAGTTGGGTGGGAAGGTCAAGGTTGTGCTGTGTGGGTGGGGGCAGGTGTGGCGACCAAGCGCTGGGTAAACGATGTGGGACGCTGCGGAGACCTTGGCGTTGAAGTCGCCAAGGACCAGGAGGAAGTGGTGTGAGGGGGTGTCGGAAAGGGCCTCGTTGAGCCGCTCGTAGAACAGATCCTTGGCGGGCTCGTCGGCGGCGGCTTCCGTAGGGGCGTAAGCGATGACGACGGTCATGGGGAGGGTGCCGTTGGGTTGAAACCGCAAGACCATGATGCGCTCGTTGATGGCGGCAAAGCCGGCGATGCGCTCGTTGATGGCGGCAAAGCCGGCATCGGCGGCACGCAAGAGCACACACACACACACACACACACGCGCACACACACACACACACACACACACACACACACACGCACATGCACGCACGCACACACACACGCACACATGCACCCCCCCACACAGCCACACACAAGCACCCCAACAGACACACACTACCCCCCCCCTGTTCCAGAACAGAAACCAAAGAAGCGTGGATCGGACTGGCGGCAGAGCCTCTTGCTAGCGAAGTCGCCACGTCCACCCCCCTCCGATTCTGGGCCCGGAGCTTCTGCGGGTGGGTGGTTGTGGGAGTAGTTGTGTGGGGGGGGTGTTTGGGTGGTTGTGGGGTTGTTGTTGTGTTTGGGTGGTTGTGGGGTGGTTGTTGTGTGGGGTGGTTGTGAGGTGGTTATGTGGGGTTGTTGTGGGTGGCTTTGTGGGTGTTTGTGGGTGGTTGACTGATGCAGAAGTCACCCCGTCTACCTCCCTCCGAACCCCAGCATGAGTCGTCTGCGGGTGGATGGTTGTGGGTGGATGTGGGGTGGGTGTTGGGTGGTTGTGGGGGTGGTTTCGGTGGTTGTGGGGGTGGTTTTGGTGGTTGTAGGATGTTTGTGTGGGTGTTTGTGGGTGGTTGCCTGATGCAGAGGTTGCCCTGACTATCTCCGCCTGATCGTGCACCCGAGTCTTCTGCGGGTGGGTGGTGGTGGCCTGGTGGTGTGGGGTGGTTCTGTGTGGTTGTGGGGTGGTTGTGTGGGGTGGTGGTGGGGTGGTTGCGAGAAGTGGTTGTGGGGTTGCGGTTCGTCACAACGGGGGACTCTGCTGGGGGGCTGTGTGTCATCGTCTTGCTGGCTGTATTCGGGTCCTGTGTTTTTACTCAGGGTCAAGGCGCTCCTGTTGTGTTATGCTTTCGACGACGACGACGGTTGTGGGTGGTTTTGTGGGTGGTTGTGGGTGGTTGCCAGATGCTGAAGTCCCCGGGCTACCTCCCTCCGATCCCCAGCCCCAGGCGTCTGCGGGTGGGTGGTTGTGGGAGTGAGGGTGGGGGGTGGTTGTGTGGGTGGTTGTTGGTGGTTGTGTGGGGTTGCGTCGGGATGTTGTGAGGTGGTTCTGGGGTGGTTGTGGGGGTTGGTTGTGGGGTGGATTTGTGGGTGTTTATGGGTGGCTGCCAGATGCAGAAGTTTCCCCGTCCACTTGCCTCCGACCTACTCATTTCTATCACGTTCAGGAGGACCGCGGCAGCAGCAGGGCGCAGCGCGGCCGCAGCCGACGCAGCAGCAGCTCGAGCTGGCGGCCCCCGCTGCGTCCGTCCGTCCGTCGTTCAGCGACCCTGCTCCTGTGGCTGTTGTGGCTGTCGCGGCCGTCGCAGCTGTCGTTTCTGCTTCGGGCGTGGACTCGTCGATGCCGTCATCCTTGTCGCTGCCGGCGCCCGGGAGACGGGCCAGCTACCGAGAGGGCAGGGAGCTGCCGACTGGGGGGCTAGACATGTGTGTGAATCTCGGGGCGAAGGGTTCACTAATACTATGAGGGGGGTTCGTGGTGGCTGCACGCGTTAGGTATCTGTACCGAGCTCCCAAGTGCTGCCGCTGCTGATGCTGATGTTGCTGGTGGGTTGCCGTAAGCGCCGTCATCTTCGTCGCCGCTGGTGCCCAGGTGACAGGCTAGCTACCCAAAGGGCAGGGAGCTGCCGGCCGGGGGGCAAGGCATGTAAGTGAATATTGGGGCAAAGGTTGTTTAGGCGGTTAAAATCTCTTGCCCTGTGGCACAAGAGGGGGTTTCGTGGCGGCTGCACGCCGGTGGCCCATCCCGCGTCCCCAAATGCTGCCGCTGCTGCTGCGGCTGTTGTGGGCGCTGCGCGCATGGGACCGTTACTGTCGCGGTCTTCGTCAGTGCCAGCGCCCGGGCGAGGGGCCAGCTACCGGGAGGGTGGGGAGCTGTTGGCCGGGGGCAAGGCATGTGAGTGGATCGAGGGGGGCGAAGGGTTAGCTACTGCTATTGAAGGCGGTCGTTCGGGGGTGTCGTGGGTGGCTGAACGCGCCGGTGGCCCCTCCTGCGTCCCCAAGTGCCGCCGCTGCTGCTGATGATGTTGCCTGTGGGGGGCGTTACTGCCGCAGGGTCAGGGTTGAGGGTTTAGGGTTTAAACCCCTAAACACACACACCCCATCCCCAAACACCACAGGGCGCGAGTACCTGCTGACGTGCATGGTGTGGACAGTGTCGAGGCTGCACCAGGGAGCAGCCCAGGGGCGTGGAGTGTGGACCAGGGCGGACTCCTGGTGGCGGGTGAGTCTTGTGTGGAGTGTGGAGTAGTGTGGAGTGTGGTGTGTGGAGCGTGAAGTGTGGAGGGTGGAGGGTGGGATCCAAAGTGTGTAGTGTGGACCAGGGCGGACTCCTGGTGGCGGGTGAGTCTGGTGTGTGTGGAGTGCGTGGTGGAGTGTAGAGTGCGTGGAGTGTGGGGTGTGGTTTTGGGGTGTGGGGTTTGGGGTGTGGACGAGGGCGGCCACCCGGTGGCAGGTGAAATCATGTGCAAGGACGGGCATTGCCCGTGCGTGACCAGTCGCTGAGCAGGGGGGGGGGGGTCCACTCCTTAGCGACCTTCCTTCAGGCTCCTCTATGCAGTGATTCCCCTGCGAGCCGTATACCGCTCCGAGCCGGAGTTCCCATTTCCCAGAAAAACACCCCACACTTGGTGGGAGAGGGCGTGGAGCGGTGCGTTGGAAAGCTCTTGCCGAGAGCAGCCCAACGGCATGCGTTGCATGAATACCCGCTGTGTATTGTGCCTGGTGTGAGCGGTCAAAGTTGCTGGAGCTGGCAAAACAACTCATTACTAAAATCCTTCCCAGGGACCACTGCCTCTATGTGAGCGCCGCCGCGATCGCCATGGCCTGCGCCTGCAGCGACGTGGCAGCCACGGCCGACGACGCCCCAGCGGGCGCAAACGACGCAAACGACGGCACGCCCCCGTTCGAGGGTATTTCCAGTGCGTCAAACTGCTAGGCTGGCGCACTGCGTAGTACAGCCCCCCTAGTAGAGCCCTCCTAGTAGAAGTAGTAGTAGAGCCCCCTAGTAGAGCCGCCCTCGGCGTGTAGTCTAAGCCTTAACTCATGCCCCGGCGTCCTCCGGGGGCATACGTGTACACCTGAAAACCAGTGCATCGAAAGACGTCCTACGACCTGCTTCTTCGCCGTGTGGATGGGCAGTCAGCGCGGCCCTCCTCCTTTGTGTCTGTGACCAGTAGCTGAGGAGTAGCAGTGGGGGGGGGTTCTCTTGTGCATCCTGAAGACACCCTGCAGGCTCTACTTACAGTTTCTTTCCCACACTTCCACACCCAGGCGACAGACATCCTGTGGTGATGCGTGATGGTCGCCAGATGAGTGTGAATCCCCCATTCCCAACCCACACCACCTCGCACCACACACTTCACACTTGAATCAAATCTACACAGCAAAACTCCCCCGCACTTCCACACCCAGGCGACAGCCAGCCTGTCGTGATGCATGACGGGCGCCAGATGAGTGTGGACCCACCGCACCCCACCTGCAAACTTCAAACAAATGAAAACACAGCAACACTCCCCCACACTTCCTCACACCAGGCGACGGCCAGCCTGTCGTGATGCATGACGGGCGCCAGATGAGTGTGGATCCCCACACTGGGCAGCTGGTGGGCAGCGATGGCAGGGCGGCACTCGGGTCGGATGGTCATGGCAGGGCGGCACTCGGGTCGGATGGTCGACCACTTCAGGTGTGAGTGTGGGGGGGAGTGTGTGTGTTGTGTGTGTGTGTGCATGTGTGTGTGTGTGTGTCTGTTTGTATCTTTGTATGTGTGTGTGTGTGGGGCAGCATGCAGTAACAGTAACACGGGGTTTCCAGCTAAGCAGGCTACTCTTCTACTAGAGACACCCGCCGATACTCCAGCACACTGAAGTACTAGAGTACCGCCGGCTCCCGGCCGATAGACTACCGCTCCCGCTGGCTAGACTACCCCAAACAGCGGTCTCTGAGAGACATGTCTGGCAAGGAGCATATAGGAGAGGACCTTCCTCAGGGTCACAGTAGTGGCCTTGTGGCCAGTCAAGCCGGCAGAGCCGACTGGCGCTGACTGGAACGGTCCCCGCCTGGCAGTGCATGGCTGTCCAGCTCTCGTTTGCATGGGGCTCAGCCGGCGCCCCATGCCTCATGCATGGCCAGGTCCCACCCTCCAGGGGTGCATGGACGACAGAGTTGTCATGGAGGCTGCCTGAAGACCTTCCAACGCCAGTCACCGGCAGACGAGCGACCCCGAGGATGAGCGCGGTGACGAACGCTGCGATTGGTGAAGCGGATTTACTCTGTGTTGCCTCGGCGGTCGCCACCGCTGAAGCCGTGATGGTAGCCCGCCTCCACGGGCAGCCATCTTGACCAATGTCCAGCATGCATTGACGGGCGCCAGCTCCTCCGCTCGTCGATCAACTCGTCGAGATCGGTGCCGCATGGCGTCCTGCATGGGGGGA
>VFSX01000042.1:252500-282500 GCA_016618255.1 Chlamydomonas sp. UWO 241 | reverse complement strand
AACCCCAAGGTAACACTATAGGGGGCTGTGGTAGGGAGAGCAATGGAGCGGCAGCGCGCGCCGTATGCAGAGCAATGGAGCGGCAGCGCGCGCCGTTTGCAGAGCAGTGGAGCGGCAGCGCGCGCCACGGTGTGCGGTGTGCAGCCCAGCACCAACGCCAGCCATCCCATATATTTTTGGACTCGCTGCCCCAAATAACTCTCAAAATGCGACCCGAAACCCTAAACCCGGGCACAACATATGTACAATGCATGCACAACACACGCAGCACGCGCCGTGGCGCACGGTGTGCGGCCCAGCACCCACGCCAGTCATGCCAGCCATGGACTGAACCCTTTGCCTGAAATGAACCTCAGCCCTTTACTCCAAACCCTCAACCCTAAACCTGGGTACAATACGTGCAGCACGCGCCGTGGCGCGTGGTGTGCGGCTCAGCACCCACGCCAGTCGCCCCATCTATGGAAACTAAACTCTCAACCCTAAACTCTTGACCTCAATCCCTGGCACAACACACGCAGCGCGCGCCACGGCACGCGGTGTGCGGCCCAGGACCCACGCCAGTCGTCCCATATTTGGACTCACCGCCCCAAATAGACCTTAAAACTCAACCCTGACCTCGTTACCTGGGCACAATACGTGCACATCACACGCACAAGACACGCAGCACGCGCCGTGGCGCGCGGTGTGCGGCCCAGCACCCGCGCCGGTCATCCCATCTTTTGACTCACAGCTCAAAATAAACCTCATAACTCAACCCTAAACCCTAAACCCTAAACCCTTAATCCTAGACCCTAAACCCAAAACATTACACCCCAAACGCCACGCAGCATGCACCGTGGCGCGCGGTGTGCGGCCCAGCACCCGTGCCGGTCATCCCATCTTTGGACTCAAAGCTCGAAATACACCTCAGCCCTGAACCCTAAACCCTTAACCCTACACCCTAAGCCCTCAACCCTTAACCCTTGACCCTAAACCCGAAACATTACCCCCTCAAACGCCATGCAGCACGCGCCGTGGCGCGCGGTGTGCGGCCCAGCACCCGCGCCGGTCATCGCAGCGATGGACCGGAGCAACAGGAGCGGAGAGTGGAAGCTGGAGAGCAGTTGCGGCGGCGGCAAGGGCGCACAAAGAGGCGCGCGCAAGGTGTGGAAACCCTGTGGTGTGGAGCCTCTGTAGGTGTGAACTCTCCCTGGTGTGAACCCTCTCTGGTGTGGAGCAACAGGAGCGGAAGCTGGCGAGCAGCTGCTTTGGCGGCAGCAAGAGCATGCGCAAGGTGTGGAACCCCCCTCAGGTATGAACCCTCTATAGGTGTGGCCTTAGCCTCGCGGGCATGCACATCCACATGCATGCCCAGCTGCGTGCATGCATGCTGTGTATAATTTTTCTTAATGGTTGCACTGTCACTGGTGTGGACTCTCCCTCTCTGGTGTGAACTTTCTGTCTGGATGGCGCCACTGGTCTTTGTCACCACTGGATCAACCGGCGGCGGCAAGGGCGCATGCAAGGTGTGGGAACCCTCTCTTGTCGTGAAGTCACCCTGGTGTGGATTATGTTTCTGGTGTGAAATCCCTCTCTGGATGCTACCACTGGTCTTTTACCATCACCGGCTCATCCGGCTGCGGCAAGGGCGCACAAACATGCGCACGCAAGGTGTGGCGACCCTCTCTGGTGTGAATTCTCTCTTGGTGTGAACTCTCCCTGGTGTGGACTCTCACTGGTGTGAACTCTCCCTCTCTGGATGCCACCACTGGTCTTTGCCACCACAGGCGTGCCATCACAAGCTTGCCCTGCGGACTCTCCTAGTAGAGCCCCCCCTGAGTCCACAACAGAGAGATCTGGTGTGAACTCTCTCTGGTGTGGAATCTTCATGGTGTGGACTCCCTCTCTGGATGCCACCACTGGTCTTTTGCCACCACAGGTTCAACAGCAGGTGTGGTGTGATGAGGGATTTCACAGTCAGTGTGACACCAGTCACAATGTATGAGACCCACGTTGCCGCTAGCGCCCGACACCTTAACTCAGTTTCAGGCTGAAACTGGCTGGCTACCTGGTAGGGGTGAGTAAACCCCCACGTGCGTGCACGCCCTGGACCAAGATAGGGCACTAGGCCCCAGATCCACCATATACCACCCAGGTAGTGAAAACTGGGTAGTGAGGTACCTGGTGGTGCGGCGCATGCACCCTGCAAGTGTCTACTTCCCCTGGAGTGGGGCCAGGCTTCAGGTTGTTGGGCGGAGGGCGGAGGGCGGAGGGCGGAGAGCGGAGGGCGGAGGGCGGAGGGCGGAAGGCGGAAGGCGGAAGGCGGAGGGCGGAAGGCGGAGGGTGAGGGTTTAGGGTTACTCAACCCAACACACCTCAAGGTGGTGTGAGGCTTTAGGGTTAGGGTGCAGCAAGGGTTTGGGGGGGAGGCACTGATTTATTTTTTGGCTCTACACAGCCATTTGGCTGTATTCTTGCTGTTTGACCTTGAATACAGCTCAACCCATTCAGTGGATTGTTAGTCTGACAAGCCCACCAGGTAGAGCGTATCAAGAGCTTTCGAATTACCTATGTACGAGGACAAACGGTCAACAGGAGGTCAACGGTTAACGAGGTCAAAGCAAAATCCGGCTGTGGAATAATTAATGAAATCTCCTGAAAAGAAAATCATTGGGTAGAGGTGCGCTAGTAGACCCTATAGGCAGTGTGCGACACTAGATCCCCCCCCCCCCGGCACCAATTTTGTATTGAGCACTATCATGCTGTCCTCCTCTTACAGGTGGCGCCCGGCAAGCCTGGTGGTGATGGCCAGACGGACGAAGGGTTGGGTTTTTAGGGTAACATACAAGGCCCCCGGAAGTGGGCTGGCGCCCCCCTCTAGACCCCCCAACCCCCAGCATAAACTGTCTATTGAGCACCATCTTGCCGTTATTTTCTTGAAGGTGGCGCTCGGCAAGCCCGGCGGTGGTGGCCAGACGAATGGCGGTGGCCAGTGGGATGGCGGTGATGAGCACAGTGCGCGGGACCACCCCTACCACCACCCCTAACACACCATCATCAGTAACAGTAACACGGGGTTTCCAGCTAAGCAGGCTACTCTTCTGATAGAGACACCCGCCGATACTCCAGCACACTTAAGTACTAGAGTACCGCCGGCTCCCGGCCGATAGACTACCGCTCCCGCCGGCTAGACTACCCCAAACAGCGGTCTCTGAGAGACATGTCTGGCAAGGAGCATATAGGAGATGACCTTCCTCAGGGTCGCAGTAGTGGAGAGGACCTTCCTCAAGCCGGCAGAGCCGACTGGCGCTGACTGGAACGGTCCCCGCCTGGCAGTGCATGGCTGTCCAGCTCTCGTTTGCATGGGGCTCAGCCGGCGCCCCATGCCTCATGCATGGCCAGGTCCCACCCTCCAGGGGTGCATGGACGACAGAGTTGTCATGGAGGCTGCCTGAAGACCTTCCAACGCCAGACACCGGCAGACGAGCGACCCCGAGGATGAGCGCGGTGACGAACGCTGCGATTGGTGAAGCAGATTTACTCTGTGTCTCCTCGGCGGTCGCCACCGCTGAAGCCGTGATGGTAGCCCGCCTCCACGGGCAGCCATCTTGACCAATGTCCAGCATGCATTGACGGGCGCCAGCTCCTCCGCTCGTCGATCCACTCGTCGAGATCGGTGCCGCATGGCGTCCTGCATGGGGCCGCGGTAGCGCCGCGGCTACTCGCCAAGCCATGGCAGCGCCGGGCAAGCCGCTCGTGAAGTGTTCCACCAAGGGGCAGTCTAGCAGGAGCCGGGCCAGTCGTATTTTACCCCGCTCGTCAGCGGCACGGAGATCCTCGTCACCAGCAGCGCCGCATTGCTGGGTCCAGGGCTCGGCGACGAGAACGCGCCTCCGTTAATCGAGCCTCAACACCGTCATCATCTGCATATTAAGCATCGTCACGCTGTCCTCCTCTCGCAGGTGGCGCCCGGCAAGCCCGGCGGTGGCGGTGGCCAGAGGAATGGTGATGGCCCGTGGGACAGCGGCGCTGAGCACAGCGGCGAAGGGCTGGGCAATTTAGCAGAGGAGGGGGAGGAGGCGGGGGCGGAGGCGTCACAGGAGGAGCGAGCAGAGGAGGGGGGAGAGGAGGGAGGAGAGGAGGGAGGAGAGGAGGCGAGAGAGGAGGGAGGAGAGGAGGCGGAAGTGTTAGAGGAGGAGGGCGGACAGGGAGCGGGGGAGGCAGAAGAGGAGGGAGGAGAGGAGGCGGAGCAGGCAGACGGCGAGGTGCGTCTTTAAACCTGCAACGCTTAAGTTGATTCAACTTGGATTACTAAATGTCTGGCTCTTGAGGCCATCCCCACCCAACCTGTGGCCAAAAGTGGCAAAAACGCGCCAAAACTGCCGACACAAAACTTTGGGAATTTCTTGTGGCGTCCCTGCTTTGACCAAATCCACTTTTGACGGGTGCTTGCTCCAGATGATTGACCTTCTACCTACAAACCTAGATCAAAAACCCAACGCCTTTCACCGAGCACCTCAAGTGTCTACGGGGAGGCAGGAGGCACCTCAAGTGTCTACGGGGAGGCAGGAGAGGAGGAGGCGGTGGGGGCAGAGGGGGGGGGGGGGTGAGGAGTGGGCTGGGGACGAGGCGGGCGTTGTGGGGGAGTGAGAGGAAGAGGGGGAGGAGGAAGATATGGGTGCAGGCATGCTTGCGAACACGCACCCATGCTCAACGCGTGCACGTGCGCACACTCGCACATTGGAGCATGCTGGCACTCAGGCAGGGAACGGGAAACGGGGAGCCTGCGGGGACCGCTCGCTCTGATTGAAGGACAACACTTCACCAGTGCTGCTGCAACGCTCACACTCATCCGCGCGCACACACACACACGCACACAGGCAGAGGAGGTCCTGCTGTGCACCATCGGCGCTGATGGCCGACACACGTGCACCCCGCTCACCCTCCCCACACTTCTTGAGTTGCATGCGCACACTCACACGCGCGCACACTCGCACACACACACACACACACAAACAGGCAGCGGAGGTCGTGCTGCATGCCATGCGCTCTGATGGCAGCCCAGTGTGTCCTCCACTCACCCTCCCCATACTTCTTGACTCGCATGCGCACACTCACACACGCACAAACACACGCACACACACACACTCGCGCACACACATGCACGCACACGCACAGGCAGAGGAGGTCCTGCTTTGTACCATTGGCCCTGATGCCAAGCTTGCACCCCGCTCACCCTCCTCATACTGCTTTACTTGCACACACACACATGCATGCACACACACACATGCATGCACACACACACATGCATGCACACACACACACGCACACAGGCAGAGGAGTTTCTGCTGTGCACCATCGGCTGTGATGACTAACAATTGCACCCCACTCAACCTTCCCACGCTGTTTTACTCGCATGTGCACACACACACACACACACACACACACACACACACACACACACACACGCGCGAGCACACGCACGAGCACACGCACACACACGCACACACGCACACGCACACACACGCACACAGGCAGAAGAGATCCTGCTGTGCACCATCGGCGCTGATGGCCGACAAGTGTGCACCCCGCTGACACTTCCCACGCTGCTTTACTTGCATGCACACACGCACACACACACACACACACACAAACACACGCATGCACACGCACGCAGGCGGAGGAGGTCCTGCTGTGCACCATTGGCTCTGATGGCCGACAAGTGTGCACCCCGCTCACTCTTCTCACTCTGCGCTGCGCCACGGCGGACGGCGGCTTCGAGAGCGTCACTCTTCCGCTGCTCCCTTCGACCGCGGTGCGAGTAGTGGTGGTGGGAGCAGTGCAGGGTGTGTGTGCCTGCAACAGCATAGAGTGAGATGAAGGTGTAAACGAATATACTTTTAATGGGCGTCTCGGGGGTGCACTCTAGATGCCAAATGTGGCTCCCATAAAGTCGGGAACTTGAGTAATTACCCGGTAGGTGCGTCGCACACGACTGTAAAATCCATCATCATCATCATCATCACCCGGTACTTGAATAAGTGCCCAGGCAAAACTTACAATAAAACCACTACCCGGCCCCCTCCACCACCACTGACTGCAGTGTTGAGGATTGACGCCGAACTGCCCGGATTTCAACTCCGGGCGCCAAATCTAGACGGACCCCGACCACCATTCACCATCGTACCCGCCCTCCCAAAACATGCACCTGCCCAGGGGCTGCGTCTGACTCAGCAGCTGTCTCCGCCGAGTGGCTAGACTTGGCCACCACGGCAGTGATTCCCCTGCGAGCCGTATACCGCTCCGAGCCGGATTTCCCATTTCCCAGAAAACCACACCACACTCCGTGGGTGAGGGCGTGGAGCGATGCGTTGGAAAGCTCTCGCCGAAAGCAGCACAACGGCATGCGTTGCATGAATACCCGCTGTGTATTGTGCCTGGTATGAGCGGTCAAAGTTGCTGGAGCCGGCAAAATACATATTACTAAAATCCTTCCCAGGGACCACTGCACCATGGTGACGGAGGCCTCCGTCACCGTGGTGGCCACGTCTAGCCACTGACCCTGTCCCAGTGTTTTCCTAGTCAGGCATTTAAATTAATTCTTCCACGGCCGGATTTTGCTTTGACCGCGTTGACCGTTGACCTTCTGTAGACCGTTTGCCCTCATACATAGGTCATTTGAAAGCTGTTGACGTGCTCTGTCTGGCGGGCTTGTCAGACTAACAATCCACTTCATGGTTTGAGCTGTGTGCATGGTCAAAGTACAGCCGAATACAGCCAAAATGGCTGTGGAGTGCAAAAAGGAAATCACTGCCCTGCCCCAGGTCCCCCCTACCCAGCCGCAGACCCGTCCGCCCGGGTAGTGGAACCTACCCTTTAGGGAGCCGCGGACCCTAAAGTGCATGCCCCCTCCCCCGCGGACCCTAAAGTGCATGCCCCCTCACCTTCCCCCACACTTTTTCAGACACGCATGCCCGGGAGCTGGGACGTGCCCCGTAGCTTCCTCCTCGCGGTGCTCTGCCAGAGCGTGCCACGCATCAGCCACCACACCTGCCCCACACCTGCCCCCACACCTGCTCCACACCTTTGCAGACACGCATGCACGGGAACTGGGACCTGCCCTGCAGCTAGCCGCTGACCCGCAATCGTGCCCCCTCACCCATACCTCCCCCCCCAACTTACCCCGCACCTCCCCCCAACACCTTCGCAGACGCGCATGCCCGGGGACTGGGACCTGCCCCGCAGCTTCCTCGTCGCGGTGCTCGGCCAGAGCGCGCCACACCTTCGCCAACGCTTCCCCCCACACCTGCCCCCACACCATCGCAGACACGCATGCCCGGGAGCTGGGACCTGCCCCGCAGCTTCCTCCTCGCGGTGCTCGGCCAGAGCGCACCACAACTTCGCCCACACTTCCCCCCACACCTGCCCCCACACCTTCGCAGACACGCATGCCCGGGAGCTGGGACCTGCCCCGCAGCTTCCTCCTCGCGGTGCTCGGCCAGAGCGCCTTCCTCCTCGCGGTGCTTTCCCCCCACACCTGCCCCACACCCCAGCAGACACGCATGCCCGGGAGCTGGGACCTGCCCCGCAGCTTCCTCCTCGCGGTGCTCGGCCAGAGCGCGCCACACCTTCGCCCACATTTCCCCCCACACCTGCCCACACACCTTCGCAGACACGCATGCCCGAGAGCTGGGACCTGCCCCGCAGCTTCCTCCTCGCGGTGCTCGGCCAGAGCGCGCCACGCATCAGCCACCGCCACCACCACCGCGGCTGTGCCCCAGGTCCTGGTCAGCTGCTCCCGTTGCTGCTGCCGCCGGTGTCGCGGCTGTCTCTGGCCGAGGCGGTGGGCGGGGCGCAGCGGGGCGGGGCGGCGGGGCAGCACCAGCACCAGCACCAGCAGCAGCACAGCAAGTGGCAGAGCCAGGACCGGCACCAAGTCGCCAGCCATCAAGGCAGCGCACGCAAATACGTGAAAACGGACAGGCAGTGGCTCCCCCACGACGCACTCGCAGCGCGGCGTTTGGCAGCGGCACTGCGCATGCTCGATGCGCCGATGCTGCTGCAGCAACCGCCGCCAGGGCACGCCGCAGCCACTGGTGGTGCAACAGCCGCTGCTGCCACTGCAGCCGCAGCTGTTGCTGCTGCTGCTGCTGCTGCTGCTGCTGCTGCTGCTGCTGCTGCTGCTGCTGCTGCTGCTGCCGCTGCCGCTGCTGCTGCTGCCACCGTGCCCGATGCTGCCGGCCAGCCCAGTCGATCAACACCATTCAGGGACCCGTGTGCTGCGCCATCACAGCTCCCTGAGCAGCAGCAGGCACAGGCCCATGCATCGCCTTCTTCCTGCGAGATCCCTGAGCCACAGCAAGCGCAGGCCCATGCATCGCCTTCTTCCTGCAAGATCCCTGACCCACGGCAAGCACAGGGGCACACGGCGGCGCTGCTCATGCAAGATCGTATGGCTCTACACTGCGCCAGGGGCTGCCGGCAGCGTGCTGCTGCAGGCAGTCCGTCACGGCTGTCTTCGAACAAGGGGCTGGGCGGGGCGCAGCAGCAGCAGCAGTGGCAGCAGCAGCAGCAGCAGCAGCAGCAGCAGTGGCCGATCCAAAGCCAGAGCAGCAGCAGCAGTGGCGGAAGCGCCACTTTCGGTGGCAGCCGCAACAGCGGCGGCTGCAGCGGCGGAGCAGGTGGTGGCGTTTTCGGCAAGCAAACGAGCAAGCCGCTGCCCGCCGCCAGTCCCACGTTTTCTGGTCCACAGCCGCAATACCCACGCCACCCGGGCCGCCTGCCCAGCGTCAGCTCGGGGGGGAACTTCTGCTCGAATGCAGCCGCGGCCACCCTCCCCGAGCGTGCCAGCAGCCTGCGGCGATGCGCGCGTTCATATACGCAGCTGCCACGGCTGTCGCCACGTCCGACGCCGCTGCGCCAGCGCCCAGGCTCCGCACAGCATGCATCGCAGCAGGAGCAGCAGCAGCAGGAGCAGATGCAGCAGCAGCAGCAGCAGGGCACAGGCGCAGAGTGGTACGCACCCCATGCATACGGCATGCGGCTGCCCTGCCTCGGGGCACCTTCCGCAGCAGGGGCGGCAAGCACGGCGCTGCTGGCCGACAGAAGCGCTGCTGCGAGTGCGATGTACACCCAGGTACGCCTGCCTGAGAGTGTGTGTGTGTGCGCTTGCTTGTAGGTTTTCTGGCATGTGTGCGCGTGTGCATGTGCTTGTGCGCGTGCTTGCAGGTGTGCGTGCATGTGGGTGTGCGTGCATGTGTGTGTGTGTGCGTGTGTCAGTGCGTGCATGCATGGCGCACTGTGTGCAAGTGCAGCAGTGTGCGTGTGTCACTGCCACTGTTTTTTTTACAGTTTTTACACGTACGCGCCTGGAGGACCCCGGGGCATGAGTTAAGGCCTAGACTACACGTCTAGGGGAGCGCTTCTAGTAGAGCCCGCAAGGCCACGCAGAGCGCCAGCCTACCAGTGTCACTGCCACTGCATCAGGTTCTTCCCTCCCATGCGCACCTGACCCTTGCACCCCTCCCTACGCGCCCACAGATGCTGGCAGCCCGTGAGCGCACGAGCGCGGTTGTTGCTGCGGCCCGCAACGCGATGGCCTCATGAGACGCACGTCCAAGCGCGGCAGGCACCCGGCAGTGCTCGTACCAGTACGGCAGCTAAGCTGCATCCACTTGGACTGGCCCTACCGCATCCCCAGTGCCTGAGGTGGCGCCTGAGGTGGCGCCTTGACTTGCGCGGATCCGGCGGCGCCTCAGGCACTCCGACCGCCGGAGGCGCCGCCAGAGGCGCATGCCCGATCGCCTCAGGCGCCGCCTCAGGCATTTCCTTGATCGCCTCAGGCCCCACCTGGACTGCCTTGGGCGCCCACTACCGCCCGAGGCACAGCCCGACCGCCTCGGGCGTTATGACCGCCTTCACCAGCAGGAGTTAGGATTGTTGTGGGGCTGACGTGGCCATCATGCGCCCTGCCACTTCCACAGCCACTGCCCCGGTAACCCCAGGGCCCCCGGTGAGACCAGGCGGTGATGGTGGCACTCGCGCACCGATAGTGAGAACGAGCGAGCTCGCGGGCACAGAGATCAGCAGCGCCCCATGCCGGCGGCCTCAATCAGTCTCCGGACGGCACGGCACATATAAGCGGGGAGACGACCCGAAAACCTGAACCCTTTACCCATTAACCCTAAATCCTTTACACTTAACAACCTTTAGGTGACGGGTCCAGGAACTCTTAACCCTTAATTTTCACTTAAGCCCTAAAGGTTCAAGTATCCCTTTACACTCTACACTTGACGACTTTACCCTTGACCCTGTGATGATGGATATTACAGTCTGTGTGACACCAGTAATGATGTATAAGACCGGTGTCGGCGCTAGCGCCCGACACCTTAAACTCAGTTTGTGGGAAACTGGCTGGCTACCTGGTAGGGGTGAGGGTAACCCCCACACGCGCGCACGCACTGGACCTAGACAGGACACTGGGCCCCCAGATCCACCCTATACCACCCAGGTAGTGACAGCAACGCATTGTTGGTGTGCGCCTGTGTTCTACTACTAGTCCCGCCGCCGCCATTGGCTCCAGCAATCTCCTCCATGCCCGCCAGCAATCTCCTCCACGCCCGCCAGCAATCTCCTGTATGCCCGCCAGCAATCTCCTCCATGCCCGCCAGCAATCTCCTGTATGCCCGCCAGCAATCTCGTCCATGCATGGGCGCCGCCATGCGATCTCCATGCGCCGCGCCGCGCTCCATGCGCGCCAGCACCCGTACCACCCGCCTCATTCCCGTTCTTTAGCCATTTCCCGTGACACCTATGGCTGATCCTTGTTCCGCCGTCCCCTTTGGCATCTGTAACCCGTATCCTCTCCCTGTAGCCTCATTCCCCGTTGTTAACCGCCATCTCCATTATGGTGCCCGCCCGCTGGCGGGGCCTCGCCTCGCCCCATGCCGCACGGCTAGTGTATTGATTGCTGCGCCATCTATAATCTGCGCCTTGGGGCAGGGAACCCCTGCGCCACAACCTCCTCACAAAGCCTAGCCGCATGTGCCTCGCTTCCCATGTTTCTCAATTTCTCGCCATCCGCTTCCATGCCCGCCTGAAATCTCCTCCACGCCTGCGAGCAATCTCCTGTTTGCCCTCAAGCAAGCTCCTCCATGCCTGTTTGCCCTCAAGCAAGCTCCTCCATGCCCGCCAGCCCGCCATGCAACCCCCATGCGCCGCGCGCGCCATGCGTGCGCCGCGCCCGCCAGCTCCCGTAGCCTCATTCCCCGTTCTTTACCCATGCGCCATGACGCATTAGCCTTGTTCGCCGTCCCCTGGCATGCATAACCCGTAGCCTCATCCCCGGTAGCCGCATTCCTCGTTCTTAGCCGCCATCTCCATTATGGTGCCCGCCCGCTGGTGGGGCCTCGCCTCGCCCCATGCCGCATGGTGGGGCCTCGCCTCGCCCCATGCCGCACGGCTGGTGCACTTGGGGCAGGGAACCCCTGCGCCGCAACCTCCTCACAAAGCCTAGCCGCATGTTCCTCGCTTCCCATGTTTCTCAATTTCTCGCCATCCGTCTCTCTCTTCCATCCAGGCACAGTAAACCATTAGGAGCCGCAATCTGCTTGAGTTCCGATCGTTGTGAGAAGGGGTGCATGCTCGCCGCAATTCTCGCCATCGTGCATCGTGCTCTCCATCGTACCGCTGCCCCACATCGTGCTCTCCATCGCCCCATCAGGACCAGTTCACCAGTAGCGCTGTGCGTCAGAGCCGGTCAGGGGAAATTTCCAGATTTTCAGCCGCCCAGTACCAAGCGCAGTTGTCCCGGTTGTCCGCCATCGAGCGGCGCCAGGGCGGGAGCCCCTGGCGAAGAGCTTATGGATAGGTAGACCATTTGCCCTGTAGACCATTTGCCCTACCAAATTCCCAACGTCTCATCCGCGCCATAGAATGCGGTCACAACGCCTGAGGCGATCAGGGGTGCGCCTCAGGCGGCGCCTCAGGCGGTCGGAGCGCCTCAGGCGCCGCCTAATCCACGCCATGGAATGGGACGCCTGAGGTGCCGCCTCAGGCGTTGTGAATGTGGTAGGGTTTGTGGCCCTTGACACGCACTGAACTCGTGACACGCAGCCCTCAGCTGTGAACCCTTAACATTACGCCCTAAACGCTGAACGTTCATGGCCAAGTAGATACATCTCCCAGGATTCACAGGTAGCAAGTGAATGCATTCAGGCCGGCATCGAGCACAACCAGTATCAACAATAGACCCCGAGAATTTGAAGGAAAGAAGGACGAAATGATGATGATGTTTGTTTACAATCCACTTCTGGCGGTCACACGTACGGTTCCAAAGCTCCAGTGGGACTTAGAGAAGCAAGGCTCAAGGCCCACAAAAGGTCAAGCTACAAGTAGCCCGCGGTAACGCCATCCACACTTGGTGGCGGGCGCCAAGCAAGCAGCACCACTGTGCAGGCTGCACACCCAGCCCCTCAAATGGCCAGAGGGCGGACCCAAGGTATAAAACCATGAAGGGACCAAAAAAAGCCCTCCCCCAGACCACCGGAAGCGGGGCTAGTAGCACACCCGCCGCAGCACTCTACTCAGCGACCACACCGCACCCGCCACCGCACGCGTGTGGCGCCACCTCCCCTTCAAAAACACCCCCAGAGGGGATGCCATCTAGCAAGCAGGTGCAGCCACCCGCGCGCCGTCAACCACGAGGCGCGCGCGGTGGAACTGCACCCGCTTCCCCGCAGCCTTGGCGGCGAGGAACGCGGGCCACAGCGCCTGGTGCCGCGCCTCCTCACGGTCACTGAGGACATCGAAGACCGCAACCGACGGGCCCAAGCCGCACAGGCAGCAGCGGTTGCGCACGACGGCGTCGGCCACGGCGTCAGACTCCACGGCGAAGAGCACACGCAGCATGTCGCCCCGGCGCGGCTCGACACCGATGCCCCCGACGGCATGCTTGGCGTTGAGGAACGACGCGGACACGACGCCACCACCAACCGGCGCATACACCGAGCCACGGATTTGGTGCAAGTAGCGCACGAGACCCGAAGCCAGGCAGACAGGCAGGCTGACGCCGCTCTTGACGGCCGCAGTGACCTGCTCCGCCGCCTTCGCCGCCTCCTCCTCCCCAGGGTAGCAACCTACCATCCCTGGGTAGCCATCGCACGCGACGAGGTCGTTTGCGGCTGCCACCGGGATGGACAACACGAAACTGCGGCGCAGCAACGCGTCGCCCACACGCGCGGGCATCCCCCCCCGGCGGGAGGGGCCGCGCGCAGATGCGGCACGCGCGGCGCCCGCCGCCGCAGGCCGCCCCGTCGTCGGCTCCCCCCCCCCCGACGCCACCGGGGCGGCAGCAGCAGCTGGCCGGGCAGGCTGAGCAGCCTTGGCAGCAGGCGCAGTGCGGGGCGCCGCACTGTGGGCCGCATGGCCAACCCGCGCGCGGGCGGGCTCTGCATGCGGCATCTGCATGGGCGCCCCAGGGACGCAGCTCACCAGGAGGCTCACCACATCCACCAGGGACGCAATGATGATGCATGTTACAGTCAGGGACACCTCTAAAGGCGTAAAAATGGTGCTCGGCTCGCATGGCCCGAGCACCTGCATGAGATAGCTGGCTGGCCGAGGATGATTGCCAAGTCCCGTGAATGACTGTGCAGCAATCAGTGTGTTTGGTCTTGTGCCCAGACGGCCTTCTTCGTGCTTTCGTAGTCCTACCCTCGCAACCCACTGAATCCCAGCAGCTGTCGGATCCCTGGAAACACCCAAGCAAGGTTTGCATCAGTGCATCAGCGGGTCTTGCCAGAGGAGGGCAGCATTGGAACGTGCCAGAGAAGGGCAGCAGCGGGTCTTGCTAGAGGGCAGCAAGTGAGGCGCAGGGTTGCACGGGCCGTTATTTGTACTGGGGTACTGTACCACGCCACGCGTCCTGACAGCACGCTGGGGTACACACTGCAGGACGCGATCGGCGGCAGCACCAGACGCCTTAACTTGCCACACAGAAACGGCCACAGCCATACCTTCCTGGCTGCTTCACCGATTCGGACGATTCGGCACATGCTGGAGAGCTTATAACAAGGGCTTTCTAAAAAACTGCTTGGGCCCCGAATCCATTGAGGAGTGACGGAATAGTGTGTGCCGGGGTGTGGGCACTTAGTCGCTCGCGCCACACACTCGCCCCCCGCATCCTTGTACTGCGTCCTGGAGTACCGTACTACGTTCTACGTACTGTCAGGACGCTGACCCCCCCTCAGGACGAGCATACCGCGCAACCCTGGTG
This sequence comes from Chlamydomonas sp. UWO 241, assembly GCA_016618255.1. Classification (NCBI taxonomy): domain Eukaryota; kingdom Viridiplantae; phylum Chlorophyta; class Chlorophyceae; order Chlamydomonadales; family Chlamydomonadaceae; genus Chlamydomonas; species Chlamydomonas priscui. Next base: position 268,246 of record VFSX01000042.1, on the reverse strand, counting down.
AGGCGGGGGAGGCGCGAGTGCGGCAGGCGCAAGACACCCACGTCGTTGCTGGCCGCTCGTGCGCTGAGTGTGGGCATCAGAATGGGCATTGCATGGCAATCTATAGTTGCCTCATGGGGAGCGCCGTAGGCAACACGCACAGCTACTACGTAACATCAAAACAAGCGCCTGCACCTGCCCCTGCGCCTGAACTGGCAGATTGGCGCTGTGACTGGCCCTGTGGGCTCTCCTAGCTTGTACGAGGAAAGCACCCCTCCACGTTTAACTCACGCTCCGGGTTTCTCCGGTCACATGCGTGTTTAAGCTGAACAACCCGAGCCGCAACGTGCATGTGTACATTGCCAAGGCCTTAGTGTTCCTGTTGCACGGCACTCGTGGGCACTGGACGTCAAGCCGCTGTGCAACGAGCAGCTCCCAAGTGAAGCAGGTCACCTCGGGCGGTGTCGCTAGAAAGAGAGCCCATGCCGGTGGCAAGTGAACAAATACCAGCTGCACTTACTTTTTGTCTTCATGTTGCTCACAAAGCAGGCAACGGCAGCATTGCCACTCATGGCAGCACGTCAGCTGGGCAGCCAGAGACACAGTTTACAGTTGTAGTTTACAATACGCACCCTCGGGGCGTGGGATTGAGGGAGCTGCCTAACAAGGCTAGCTACCGTACAAAGGGGTGCTGTGTGAGGGTTTAGCCAGGGGCGGCTCTGTGCTCCAAGTGCCGCCGGGTGGTAACTAAAGAGTGAAGCTACAGCACCATGAGGGTGCGCAGCTTCCGGGCGCAACCGAGGGCTGCGCTAGCAACCCGCTGCACCCCCAGCTGCAGCTGCACATCAGCAGACAGAGACCCAGCTCCTCAATCGCCTGCAACACGCCCGCAAGAGCTCCGGCAGTGGAAATGGCAGCGCGGGTCGTGGCACTGTTGCTTCCGAGTGCCCTTAGTGTTCCTGTTGCCCAGCCACGTGCCTGCGCTGCACATCCAGGCCGCAGCAGCTGCACCAGTGAGGGAATGGCACCGGCAGCAGTAATCGCAGCCGCGTTCCGACTGGTCTGAGCTAGGGGCCACAGTGCTGCTGCTTCACACTCCTGCGTGCCAGCTGAAGAGCCACGCCCCAGCAGCTGCACCAGTGCAGGGATGGCGCCAGCAGCAGCGATTTCATCCCCAACATTCAGAGCAAGGCACATCAGCGCTGCTGCAGCATTGCCCTGTGTCTCATCTGCAGATCCAGGTCCCAGCAGCTGCACTAGAGTAGGGATGGCACCCGCGGCAGCAATGCTGATCGCATTCTCAGAAGTCCGAGCGAGTTCCGTCAGTGCTCGTGCTGCGACCTGCTGCACGCCAGCTGACGTGCCAGGTCCCAGTAGCCGCACCATTGGGGGGATGGCACCAGCAGCAGCAATGGCGGCCCGGGTGTTGGCATCACGATCGCTACACAGCTCCCCCAGCGTCATCAAAGCCTCTGCTCACCCGGCCTGCATGCCACGTCGAGCTTGCGCACCAGCTTCCTCAGGTCCCGGCGGGCGAGTGGAGGCATTGTGGGCGTCGTGACTGCAGTGTGCATGTGGGCACAGGGGGAGGGGGCATGTCAATCACGGAGCAGGGGTCAAGCGTGGAGGTGCATGCAGGCGGGCGGAGGAGGGGGCATGCAGCGCAGCTGCAGTGGTAGCCCACGAGTCGCGGTGACGGAGCGCGCATGAGGGCTCGCGACGCACGCATGGGGTGCACGGCTCCAGGCATGCAGACCTCGCATTCGGCCCCAGATTGTTCTGTTCGCATGTGGCATGGTATGGAACAGCATGGCTGTGGTAGCAGGCGGGCAGCCGCAAACGTGCGTGTGCATTCTGCGAGTGGTTGCGGGTGTGTCACGGCATGCAGCCACGCACACGCACGTCGCCACTCACATCATATTATAATACGGTGTGTATACGACGGTGCGTCTCGACGGGGGCGCTGTGCTGGTCGTCTATGCTGATCGGTAGACGAGCGCAGGTGGCGAGAAGACGAGGCGCCTGTTAACAGCTCCTCCAATCGTGTCACTGATCAGACAGCGTCGTGGCGATACTATGAGGCGGCTGGTTCGAGAACGTGATGGATTCTCGGTTACCGGAGGGCGACGCAGTGTCGACATTCACACTGGGCTGAGTGTGGACGGCGTAAAATGTTGAGGGGCCTGCCCCCTGCCCCCCCCTTCTGCTACACCATGTAAACCATGCAGAGGGGGGTCCGGGGACCCCCCCAGATGGGGCTCAGAGCAGTCATCAGTCTCCCGTGCACTGATACTCACACACTCACACAGTGTGTCGCCGCGGGGCGCGCCCTCGTGCCAGCTGTGCACGCCCTCTCCTCTTACACTATCAACGTGTTGGCATCCATGGGCGCTCATGAACTACATAAACTGGACCGCGAGGCTAGTAAGTGTGCATCAGGGGAGCAGCGCGGACGGCCGCCCACATCACCAATCACGTGCCGCAGCGGGCGAACGCGTGTGCACACAAACCACCGAGGCGAGTGGTTGAGTTTTTAGTCCTTCAAGCAGCTGTGATGGCGTATTAGACCCTAGTGACAGATGTCAAAATTATCCCCTGCCTTCCATCTGCCATCATGATGGATGTGCACTCAGTGCATGTCTCAAAGCAGGGACAAGGAAGTCAACCATCTCGTGCCAGCACCTGCAGCCCGGCTGGGCTCCACCTGGCCCGGCCTAGGGTTCATGAACTCCCGCACATGTACATCGGCTTCTTTAGGACGAGGGATGCACCAAAACAGGGTGTGCACCCACACCTGTGCCTCTTGATAGGCAGTCAACGATCATGCGTGCCTCATCCTCTAGCCCGCCGCATAGGCAGCACGCCCGCTGGCTGCGTCGCTGCCTCTTCCCCAACACGGCGTTGCGCCCCCGCTCTGTCTGCAGGTCATGCAGCCCCTCATATCGTGCGCGTATCACGCGCGCGGCCCTGAACCCGCTCCACCTGCAGCTCCTGGGGCCCCCCATCATATGCGTGTGTGCTCGTGGGCGCAACTTGGGCCCCCAATTCACGGTGCGATGCGCAACCACCCGGGGGTAGTAGGTTGCCCTGACCACAGCCACTCGTGGGAGAGCTCGTGATGGTGACAAGTGAAGAAATACCTGCAGTTGATTTCGTGTGGAGCCCAGTTGGCAAACGGGTAGGCAACGGCCACACCCAATCCGTGCAGGCTGTCAAACACACAGCCTCAATTTCACAGTCTCAATTTCACAGCCTCTCCATCTCCTGCAGCAGGTCCGCAGGAGCTCCGGCAGCTGCAATTGCAGAACGGTTTGCGGCATCGCTGTCCCAAAGTACCATCAGCGCTGCTCCTGCAGCATGTCGCGCATCAGCTGGAGATCCAGGTTCCTGCAGCTGCACCAGTAGAGGGATGGCACCCGCTGCTGCAACCTTGACCTTGTTCTCAGCATTCAGAGAGAGGCGGCCCAATGCTGCTGCTGCATGGTACTGAGTCTCGGCTCCAGAGCCAGGCCCCAGCAGCTGCACCAGTGGAGGAATGGCACCAGCAGCAGCGATAGCGACCACATTCTGAGCATCCTTAGCGAGGTTCAAAATTATTACTGCTGCGGCCTGCTGCGCAACAGCTGGAGAGTCATGCCCCAGCAACATAACCAGTGGAGGGATGGTGACCGCAATCTGAGCATCCTGAGCGTGGTACATTAGACTTGCCGCTGCGAGTTGCTGCAACTCCACGCCAGAGTGGGGCCGCAGCAGCTTCACCAGTGGCTGGATGGCAGCCCAGCTGTCTGCATTTCCATTGTGACACAGCGCCGCCAGCAATGTCAACGCGCGCTTCTGCTCAGCTGGCCACACCAAGCTTGCGCACAAGCTTCCTCAGGTCCCGGTGGGCGAGTGGAGGCATCGTGAACAGAGTGGCTGCGGTGTGTGAACGGTGGCAAAGAGGGGGAGAGGGGGAGAGGGCACCAATGATCATGGGCAGGGGTTCACACCTCTGATGGTGCACGAGGCTGCTGCATGCGTGCAGGCGGGTTGGGGGAAGGGGCATGCAGCGCGCGAGATGCATGGGCAACGTATGGGGGTGGATGTCATCCACGCTCATGCAGCACTCAAAATCCACCAGTGGTAGGTGCATGCGCATGTGGCACGGTGTGGTATTGATGTGCGGTGGCAGGCAGGCGGCTGCGAGCATGTGCATGTGACCTGCGGGCGGCCGCCATATGCTGGCGTGCCACGGCATGCAGGCACGCACACGCATGCCAACGACGCACTTTAGAAGATAACACGATGTAGACGAGGTCGAGAGGGGGCTTTTGTTGGTCGGCGTTGACGAGCCCAAGGCGGCAAGAAGACGAGGCGCCTCTTGTGTGACAGCTCCTCCCGCCGTGTCACAGGTCAGACAGCGTGGTGGCGCAGCTCCCAGGCGTCGAGAACGCAATAGATTGTGGGTAGTTCCGAGGACGACAGAGTGTCACGTGTCGCAGCGTTCACACTGGGCTGAGTGTGGACGGTACGTTTTAAGAAATTTAACATGTTTGTCAGCAATTCAGCATTTTTCGTTCTCTCCCTCTTTCTCTCTCTCTCTCTCTCTCTCGCTCTCTCTGTCGTTCTTGTTCGTGCTCTCTCTCTCTGTCTCCCTCTCTCTCTCTCTCTCTCTCTCTCTCTCACATGCCAGGTGTGATTAGGTACGACAACACAGAGGTGATGATGAGTTTTTACAATCCACTCTCTGGCGGGCACGCATTCGGTTCCAAAGCTCCAGCAGGACTTAGAGGAAGCAGTCCTGAAGACCTGCCAACAGAAAAAGGGGGGATGCCACACGGAAGCGCCACCCACACGCGGTGGCGGGCACCAAGCAAGCAGCACCACAGTGCAGGCTCCACACTCAACCCCTCCAGGAAACGGATGGCGGGCCCAAGGTATAAAACCATGAAGGGACCAAAAAGCCCACCCTCAACCCACCGGAAGCGGGCCGTTGTGCACACCCGCCGCAGCACTCTGCTCAGCTACCACATCACAACCCGCCAGCGCACGCATGTGGCGCCACCTCCCCTCAAAAGAAACCATCCTCTCAGGGATCTAGGACGTCTTGTTCAGAGTGAGCCCGCCGTCCACTACTCCAACAAAGGGGTGGGTCGGGCCCACCACACCCGCCCACCCGCGCGGCATCCCGCCGCCCTCAGCAAAGGACGCCAGCGCGTCCCACAGATCCATCGTCGCCAGCTCCCCCGCCCGCTCAACCGCCACCGAGCGAGCAGGGGGCTGCACACCATCACGCGGGCACGTAATGCGCCACAAGTGGCGGCGGCCTCGCTCCATGGCGTCCACCACGAGCGCTGCCACCACCGCCCACACACCAGCACGCACCCCAGCGGGAGGCTGCAGCAGCCACACCTGGCAGCACGTGATGACCGGTGTAGGAGCAGGGAGGGCAGCAGCAGCCGCCACCACCACCGCCTCCGCCACTGGGCACCCCCAGAAGCTGTGCGCACGCCACGCCGTCGCCGGCGGCCCGTCCTCGTCACGGCACCGCCACCCGCAGGGGCACTCGGGCACGCCTAGTGCAGCCTGCTTGTGAAAACCACTCACCCACAGCCGCCAGATGGGCTCCTTGCGAGCGTTGAGGCGCCAGATGGGCTCCTTGCGAGCGTTGAGGAGCGGCATCCGCCACAGTGTCGGACACCGCCGCCTCCAGGCCGCGCAGCCCCGCGAAGACCTGCGCGTCGGTCGCGCGGGGGCCCCCGTCCACCGTGGCTGCCCGCCGCACTCGCCGCTCGTCCACAACCGCCCGCAGTTGAAGCGCCACCGCCAGCTTGCACGTCAGTTTCCCCACCACACCCGGGCCGTGCGCAAACCCAACCCATCGGGGCTCGCCCGCGGCGCCGCCCCCCCAGGTAGGGGAGCAGGTTGGGCAGCTGTGGATCGGAGGCCAGGCCGCCCACGCTGCCAGCCAGCCGGCGTGATGACACTCGGCAGCTTCCACCCAACCAGCTGCAGGATCTCCACCACAGCAGCGCGCTTGCCCGCCTGGGGGAGGGGCTGGAAGTGACGGAGCGGCCAGGGGAGGGGCTGGAAGTGACGGAGCGGCCAGGCCTCGACCCAGGCTGGGGGCAGCGCCGCAAGCACGACCGCCACTGCCGTGAACAGGGGGTCGAGCGTGCGCCGCACGCACAGCAGGTCTGGCACACCCCACGGCACTGGCGGCGGCACCTCTGGGAAAAGGGCGCGGCACAGGACTGCCCTCCAGACATTGCCCCCGTCATAAGCGCCGCACGCCAGCGCCGCGCGTATCTGCCCCAGCACGAGCCGCGCGCGCCAGATCCGCAGCAGCGTACACCCCCAGGCAGGCGTGGTCAACCGTGCGTGTGCTGCGCACCATGTCGACAGCAGCGAGCCACGCCCACAGCACGCACAGGTCCGTGACCGTCCGCATGCCGGTGAGGGCGTCGCGCACGCGGGCCAGGCCGTCCACCAGCCAGCGTGCCGCATCGGTCGGGCTGAAGAGCGCATGCCCTGCCGCATCCCCAGTGGGCTCCCGCCACTGTACCGACCGCTGCGCAGCCGGCAGCTCCAGTTGGAGGAGGGGGCTAGCCCAGAGCGGCGCCTCCGCCCCCCACAGCTCAGCTGTTTGCACGCGCCCCGTGATGCGCGCCACCGGCCCCAGGGCCTGCACCCCATCGAGCATGCGCCTCATCGGCCCAGCCAAGAGCGCCGCCCTCACAGCCGGATCCACGCACTCACCAATAAGGCCGTCCGGGAGGGCGCCGGCCCTGGGCGCGAGGCCAGCCATAAGCACAAAGAGGCTCGGGTGGGCCTCCGGGCACAGGCGGTGCACCGCCTCCACCATGAGCGGCTGCCATGCCGGCTGGGCCGGGGGCGCCGGCTGCTGTTCCGGCTGTGTCCCGCCGCCGCCACCGCCGCCACTACCGCCAGCCCCGCCGCCACCGCCGGCCCGTGGGGCCGGCAGCAGGAGATGGGGGGCGCCTGCCGCCCACGCCCCAAACAGGCACGCGAGGTGGACGGCCCACTGCCGGTGCACGATCTCCCGCCACGCCGGCGCCCCAAAACCACCATGCGCCGGTCGCCCCAGGAGCATCGCAGCAGGCGCACCAGGCACCGAAGAGGCCCACCGCGGCAGCTCTGCCGGCGGGTCCGGCCCCACGCTCCTGTCCACCAGAGTAGTCGTCCACCGGGAGAGCACCCTCTCGGCCTCCGGAGTCATGCCACAGTGCACCGCCCGGAACAGGATGCGGGAGACCTCGTACGTCGCCGCCGCGTGCCCCCTGCCTAACGCCGACATGGGGAAGCACGCGAGCTTGGTATACGCGGCCGCAAGCCTCTCACGGCACACCCCGGTGACGCCCTCCGGGGGCGGCAAGCCGGCAGAGACGGGCACCCCCAGCGACACGCCCGCGTCCAGCACGCGCAGCCCAGCAACCTCGGCACCCGCCAGCAGGCCCTCCCCCGTCGACCCCAGGGGCAGGATGCCGCACTTGCCGAGGTTGAGGACAAGGCCCGTCGCTCGGCCAAACACCGCCATCGTCTCCACCAGTGCAGCGTCGTCAGCCGGCGCACACGACCGGAGGAGGGGCATGCAGTCGTCAGCGCACTGGGGGCAGGTCACTCGGCAGCCAGGCACGACCTCGACCCCCACTGCCGGGCATGTGCGCAGGAAGCATGCGAGCGCATGCCCCAGGAACAGGAAGAGGGCTAGCGCGGTGGGGCAGCCCTGGCGCACGCCCGCCGCATACTTGCGCGGCGCAGAGATGAACCCGTTGACCTCGGCCGACGCGTACGTGTGCGTGAGGATGGTGCGGGGCCACGCCAGCACGCCGTCGCCGACGCCCACCGCCTCCATGACCGCAATGAGGAAGCCACGGTCGATGGTGTCGTATGCCTTGCGGAAGTCCAGGAGCGCCAGCGCTGCACCCGTCGGCCCCACGCCATACGCCGCGTTGGCAGCCAGCAGGCCAGGCAGCATCTGCGTGAGGCAGATATTGTCCGAGATGCGGCGGCCAGCGAGGAAAGCGGTCTGTTCCGGCCCCACCACCGCAGAGAGCAGGGGCGTCCACCGCGTCGCCAGCACCTTGGCGAGGATGCGATAGTCGGAGCCCAGCACGGTGAGTGGGCGGTAGGTTGCCGCATCCGCAGCGTTCTTGGCCTTGTAGATTGAGGCAACGACGCCGTCGAGAAATCCAGGCGGCGTCTCACCCGTAGCTCCCACCGCGGTGAAGACCGCCGCCAGAAGCTCAAAGGCTGGCTCGCCCAGCTTCCGCCACACATCCACTGGGATGCCATCCGGGCCCGGGGCGGTGCCAGGCTTGGAGTGGGTGGCAGCCGCCCGCACCTCGGCGGGTGTTACAACAAGCGCGGTACTCTAGTACTTAAGTGTGCTGGAGTGTCGGCGGGTGTCTAGTAGAAGATTAGCCTGCTTAGCTGGAAACCCCGTGTTACTGTTACTGTTACTGTATTCTGCATTCAGTTTGACACGCCCCGTGCGTTCACACGAGATGCATTTGCAGCCTCTAACGGTTCTAATGCCTTGTGTAAAGTGTTTAACTCGCCAAAGGATCCGTTCCTCAACCTCACGAGTCTCACGGATGAACATGTTGGGATCAATCCTCCGTTTTCATTGCTGCAGTCAGCATTGGAACATTATTTGGCTCTCAAAGCCCAATCGCCCAACAACACCTCAGCGTATGTTTTGGTTCCAGACAAGGGCTCTGACACAGCTCTCTGGCGACCGTTGTTGCAAGGCATGCGCCAGCTGCAGGTTTACCCTGAGGGTTTCCCACTGTACATTAACAGAGTGGGTCGCCCGGGGAAGGGCATTCCGTTTCCAATTGCGGTCTATTATGATTCGCCACACGCTCCTGTGTCAATACAGGCTGCTCTCCTTGCTCCAGGGTAGGAGAACAAGTCGTCCACAGGTATGCGTTTCAAATGCACCATTGCTGGGGCAGGTGGTTATGCATTTGTGGATTCAGGGGCCAGTCACACCTTTTTGGACAAAGGTTTTGTGAGAACCCACAACATCCGCACGACGACAACACGTCGGCCAGTCCATCTGGCAAACGGCTCGTCTCTTCTCATTGAGGTACGCTACACCGTTTACCTCCGCATGCAATCCAAATACCGCTCAGCTTACTACATGCGTAAGCTCGAGTGCCTGGTTATTGGTTGGGGAGGAGCCCATGATCTCATTCTGGGTGAAGATTTGTTGAAGCGCGAGCGAGCCGTGCTCGACTTTGACGCATACACATGCCTCATCGGCATTGAGCGTACGCTCTGCCGTCACGCACCGAAACCAGTTGTCACAGGGCGATGTGTTACACGAATTGGGGTGTCAGGGCGCCCCTGCCTCACGCCTAGACTGTCGAACCCATCCTGTCAAAGGGATGTGGTTCGTCCATGAGGGCCCACACTGTGTCCCACACATGTGGCGGCCTCTAGAAGGCACAGGCTTCCTTAATAGCTACTGGAAGGCTTTAGGAGGTAGTCTGTGACATTGAGCCACCTCAGGGTGACCTAGGAGAGGCCCCGCCTTCTCCCTCAGTACGTGATGCTGACGATTTTGCGTCTGCAGAAATTCCGTCACACATCAGTGCGGAAACACGACGCTTACTCATTGAGTACAAAGACCTCTTTGTCAAACCCGAAGGTCTACCACCTGACAGGGGCATTTCACATGTGATCCCCGAGGTGGAGGGCGCCAAGCCTGTTTACAAGCCACCTTTCCGTCTCAGTCCGGCTGAGATGGAGGAGGTGCATAAGCAGGTTAAGGAGCTGTTGCTCGACAGGCTCATTGAACCCAGCACCAGTCCTTACGGCTCGCCTATTCTGTTTATCCCCAAACCCAATGGCAAACTCCGCATGTGCATAGACACGCGGGCGCTCAATGCGCAAACTGCTCCAATGCGGTGCCCAATTCCTCGAGTGGACATGCTCTTTGATATGCTCCAGGGCTCAAAGTGGTTCACTCCTTTGGATTTGCAATCAGGATACCATCAGATCCTCATCAATGAGGCAGTTACAGTTACAGTTACATCGGCTTTCCAGCAAAGACCACCTCTAGTCCTAGTACCACCGCCTAGACCCAAGTCCAGTTCTGGCCCTAACAATTACTTGTGAGGGGCGGTAGCCACCAGCCGGCTGCCTGCCAACGTGTAGTCCCAGGGCAAAAAGGAGAGCTATTGTGCGACGCCTCCAAAATAGGTCCTAACTGCTTCTAGGGGATAGGGGGTCAAGTGGCGCTTGCCAATCTACTTGACCGCCGTGGTGGAGGGGCCGGCGCCTGAGGGGCAGCCGGACCGTACACCACGGCTCTCCACCCGACCCTATCCTGAGCACGCTCAAACGCCGTGTCCGAAAAAGTCTTCCAATCAGAACGAGTGCCACTAGTTTCGCCTAGCTGCTGAATCAGTAGCTTAAGAAAATAGTGTCGGGAGGAGGCTGGAGGCCGGCCTTGCTGCCGAGCCACATCCATTGTGCAGTCAAAAGTCGTACGAGAAAGACGAGAAGCCGGCATGCGCATCACATGGCCTAGCCACTGCATTGATCGCTTTGCCACAAGGCTCTCAATTGGCTCAGTGTCGCACGCCTGCCGAATATAAGTTAATCTGTGCCGGTCGACCAGGCGCACACCCAGAATGCGACGAAGGCAGTTAGAGTGGGCAACCTCCAATCGAGTCAGTTGTGTTTTAGTAGGGGCCCATGTTTCGCAGCCGTACAGAAAGTGGGGCAGCACGAAAGTGTTGTAAACCCGCATCTTAGACTGCACTTGCATCTTCTTGCTGGCCCAAATCTTATCAAAAGACGCAAACACGCCCAGCGCGCGACCGACACGCACACCGATCTCCTTTTCCACACCACCACTCTGGGTTATCCAACTTCCTAGATACTTAATGCAGAGACGGTCTTCACTTCACCACCAGTCAGCGCAAACGTGGGCAGATCCGCGTCAAAATCTGCTGGCAAAATCATCACTTCTGTCTTGGCGGCGTTGATTTGCATGCCAAAGCTAGAGGACACTTTGTCAAGGATTCTCAGCATCAGCGCCAACTGAGCTGGGTCATGCGAGAACAAACATAAATCGTCGGCATACATCAGCATTACTATACGCTCAACCGACGACGACAACACAGAGCCGCTGGCTCGGGTCACGACTGACACGCCAGCCCCCTCTGGCATCATGAGGCAGACAGGCCCAAAACGTGTTTCGTACCACCTATGGGAGCCTTTCAGTTCAAAGTTTTGAGTGAAAGTTTTCTGAATGTGACTTCCGTGTTCCGAGCTGTCATGAACAAAATCCTGGCTCCTGTACTCTTTCACGGAGTGTTGGTCTATCTGGATGACATTCTCATTCACGCAAAGACCAAACAGGAGCACGGCGCTCTGCTCAAGCGGGTGTTCGAACTCTTACGAGAGCACAAATCCTATGTGCGTTTTGCCAAGTTTGATTGTGAGCGCGACTCTCTCGAATATTTGGGACACATTGTGTCAGGTGGCCACATCAAAGTGGAGCCCAACAAGACACGTGTGGTCCAGGAGTGGACACCTCCACGCTCCGTGCGTCAGGTGCGCTCATTTCTGGGTCTCGCCAACTACTTCAGTAAGTTTCTCCAGGGTTATGCCCCATTGGCTGCCCCACTCACTGCCCTCACCAAAACGGAACTTAAATGGGACGCGTCTACATGGACCCCCATGTGCCAGGCAGCCTTTGATGGCATCAAGCATGCATTGACCAACGCTCCGTGCCTGGCTTCGCCTGACTACTCTAATGGGGGTCAGGGGTTTGAGGTCGTCACAGATACCTCCCTCAGGGGAATTGACGCGGTCCTTCTTCAACACGATCACCCCTTGGCGTTTGAAAGTCGCAAACTCACAGATGCTCAAATCAAGTGGACAACCACAGAGCAGGAAATGTGGGCAGTCGTGCACGCTCTGCGCGTGTGGCGTTGCTACTTGGAGGGAATTCAGTTTACAGTCATTCCTGATCACAACCCTCTGGTGTACCTCAACACCCAGCCAAATCTCACTCGGATGCAGGCCCGTTGGATGCAGGATTTGCAACGTTTCCTGTTCACGTGGAAGTACGCCCCCGGGCGCACAAATGTGGCAGACCCATTATCCAGGGTTACACATACTGAACCCGCACTCAAGAGAATTACTCTGTTTCAATGACTTTGCGCTCACAAAGCAAAACAGAATGACCAGCATCAGAGACAGGGTCAGTCCCGACTCCAAAATGTGCTCGGGTCGATGGTACAGGCACAGCTCAAAATGACAGGCACAAACTGCCTCTCTTCCGGGGCCTCCGCCGTTGCCATTCTCTGCTCTGCATGACGAGGGTGTCAAGGAACAGCTTTTGGCTGGCTATTTCAATGATCCGTGGTTCCAGAATGATGACAACAAGGCAGGTCTGACCTCTCGGCATGGTTTCTGATTCAAAAATGAGCGCCTAGTCGTTCCAGATGTTTCCGGCCTTCGCCGTAACATCAGTTCTGAGCTCCATTGCTCTCCGCTCTGTCACAGACCCTAAAAATATGTATCGGAGTCACGCGGACCCTTCCCCTTATATAGTTCATAAGCTCTTCGCCAGGGGCTCCCGCCCTGGCGCCGCTCGATGGCGGACAACCGGGACAACTGCGCTTGGTACTGGGCGGCTGAAAATCTGGAAATTTACCCTGAGCGGCTGTGACGCACAGCGCTACTGATGAACTGGTCCTGATGGGGCGAGGCTATGTGGCAGATGGGGCAGCGGTACGATGGAGAGCACGATGCACGATGGCGAGAATTGCGGCAAGCATGCACCCCCTCTCACAACGATCGGAACTCAAGCAGATTGCGGCTCCTAATGGTTTACTGTGTCTGGATGGAAGAGAGAGACGGATGGCGAGAAATTGAGAAACATGGGAAGCGAGGCACATGCGGCTAGGCTTTGTGAGGAGGTTGTGGCGCAGGGGTTCCCTGCCCCAAGGCGCAGATTATAGATGGCGCAGCAATCAATACACTAGCCGTGCGGCATGGGGCGAGGCGAGGCCCCACCAGCGGGCGGGCACCATAATGGAGATGGCGGAGAAGAACGGGGAATGAGGCTACAGGGAGAGGATACGGGTTACAGATGCCAACAGGGAGGGGATAACAAGGATCAGCCATAAAGGGGACGGCGGAACAAGGATCAGCCATAGGTGTCACGGGAATGGCTAAAGAACGGGAATGAGGCGGGTGGTACGGGTGCTGGCGCGCATGGAGCGCGGCGCGGCGCATGGAGATCGCATGGCGGCATACAGGAGATTGCTGGCGGGCATGGAGGAGATTGCTGGCGGGCATACAGGAGATTGCTGGCGGGCGTGGAGGAGATTGCTGGCGGGCATGGAGGAGATTGCTGGAGCCAATGGCGGCGGCGGGACTAGTAGTAGAACACAGGCGCACACCAACAATGCGTTGCTGTCACTACCTGGGTGGTATAGGGTGGATCTGGGGGCCCAGTGTCCTGTCTAGGTCCAGTGCGTGCGCGCGTGTGGGGGTTTACCCTCACCCCTACCAGGTAGCCAGCCAGTTTCCCACTGAAACTGAGTTTAAGGTGTCGGGCGCTAGCGCCGACACCGGTCTTATACATCATTACTGGTGTCACACAGACTGTAAGATCCATCATCATCATCATCATCATCATCATCAAAGCCTAAACCCTAAACCAACAGCTCTGTCACAGACCCTAAACCTAAACCCTAAACCCTAACCCTATAAACCCTAAACCCTAAACCCTAAACCCTAAAACCCTAAACCCTTAACCCTAAACCCTAAACAACTAAACCCTAAACCCTAAAACCCTAAACCCTAAACCCTAACCCTAAACCCTAAACCCTAAACTCTCACCCCTAAATCCACAGTGTGCGCACGTGGGCATTGAAAAAACCACTGAGCACTTCTCACGCATTAATTGGTGGCCTAAGCTACGTCACGACGTTCGAGCTTCTGTGCAGTCCTGTGATGCGTGCCAACGCTTCAAGGCATCATCGCAGCCCCCAGCGGGTGTGTTGTACCCTCTCCCAATCCCAGAAGGACAGGGAGGGAGTATCAGCATTGATTTTGTCGTTGGACTTCCGGAGTCCACTCTGCCGTCTTACATGACGCGGGGGTACGACGCGTTTTGGTGTTGGTCGATCGTTTGACAAAGTACGTGTGGCTAGCTCCCATTTACACAGACGCGTCGGCTGAAGACACGGCATATTTATTTCACAACTGTGTCATTAACAGTGTGGGAGTGCCGGACACCATTATCACTGACCGCGCTCAGGTCTTTGTGGGTCAGTTCAACACTGAGCTGTGCGCCATCCTTGGCATCAAGCACAACCCCACCACGGCTTACCATCCTCAATCAGATGGTCAGACCGAACGAGTCAACGCTGTTCTAGGCGACATGCTCAGGCAGTACGTCGGCAACACGGCGCAAACAGACTGGCACAAACACCTGTCTAGTTGTGCGTTTGCAATGAACAACTCGTTCCACACTTCTATTGGCACTACGCCATTCCTACTCTTCATCGGGCAGGACCCCAAGCTACCACTCAAGGTGCAACCTGACCAGCGTTCCCGGGTGCCCAATGCTGCTAACTTTGCTGACAAAATGCATGAGGGGCTTCAAAATGCCAAGCTTTGCCTTCAGCAGGTACAATAACGCCAAGAAGCGTACTACAACGCAAACCGTCGTCCCCTAACATTTTCAGTTGGGGACATGGTGCTTCTGAGCACTAAAAACCTCAAGCTTCGCGAAGCCGGCGAGAAAGAAACAACAGCCAAACTCATGCCCAAATGGCTTGGCCCTTTCTCGGTACTCAGCGCCTCAGGCAAAGGGGCATACCGCATCGAGCTCCCAGCGAGCCTGAGCCGTATCCACAATGTTTTCCACGTCTCTCTCCTAAAGCAGTACAAAACAGGCCCCGGCTTGCTCGTACCACCACCTGCGCCTCTCTACGTTGAGGACGGTGAGGAGTTCTATGAGATTAAGAAAATTCTGCTCCACGCATTAAAGATTCTGGCTCAAAACTCTTCCGGGAGTACTACATCAAATGGAAAAACTATGGCGTTTCAAACAACTCGTGGGAGCCTGAGTCTAGCGTGTCTGGCATGATCGCTTTCCAGGACTACTGGCGCGACAAACACCGCCCTTCTATGCAAGAGGAGCTGCAAATCTGGTCAGCCAGAAAGGCAGCTGAGCGGGCCTCACGCAAGCAGTAATTGACGCTTTTACCTAATCTGACCCGGTGCGGGGACTGGTCCATCAGATCCGGGTCTTGCCAAAGAAAAATACAAATCGGCTACGGCAGCCCAGAGCTCAGTGCTCAGAGCTCAGCGCTCAAAGCGTTCAATGGATGAAGGGGTCTTCATCAAGAACCCTGTTCGGGTTCTTTCCCCCCGGGGAGGGAGGAATGTCACAGACTACCTCCTAAAGCCTTCCAGCAGCTATTAAGGAAGCCTGTGCCTTCTAGATAGGTACTGGGGTATGAGGCCGCCACATGTGTGGGACACAGTGTGGGCCCTCATGGACGAACCACATCCCTTTGACAGGATGGGTTCGACAGTCTAGGCGCGAGGCAGGGACGCCCTGACTCCCCAATTTGTGCAACACATCGCCCTGTGACATTAGGCAGGCCAGTCTGGCCGAAGTGACCCACGTCAGGCCACCCACCCCTGCCGAACGTGTGTAGGTGTTCTGTATTTTTGGCTGTAGGCCGCCCGATCAGATGCACATGTTACACACAATGGAA
>VFSX01000042.1:237500-247500 GCA_016618255.1 Chlamydomonas sp. UWO 241 | reverse complement strand
CGCGCCCCGTGGAGCGCCGAAAGCTGTGTCTGTGTCGCATCCACGCACGCGCGGTGGCGTGGCGGGGAGTCTGAGCCGGGGGAGCCGCTGCTCACCGGTGATTCTGTGGTGGTGGCCGCGCGGGCTATGAGCGCGCCGGCGGCCGCACTGTGTTTGCGCGCCTTAGAGCGCGTCATGAGTCATGGGAGTCGTGCCTGTGTGCACGAAGGAAGCTGCCGGGCAGCTGCAGGAGGCTGGTGTGCAGCCAACGTGGTGTGGTGCTCCCTGATGCGAAGTTGGGCGCTGCTGCTGCTGCTGTCGTTCCTGTTGACATGGAGGAAGCTGCCTGGCAGCTGGAGGAAGCTGGAGGAAGCTGGTGCACAGCTTCCTGATGGGCTGTGTGTGGTGGGGCGCTACTGCTTCTGCTGCTGCTGTTGCTGCTGTTCCTGTGTGCATGGAGGAATTCCGCCATCACAGCTTTCGGGCACCTGCAGGAAGCTTTTGTGCAGCCACCGAG
Source organism: Chlamydomonas sp. UWO 241 (assembly GCA_016618255.1). Lineage (NCBI taxonomy): Eukaryota > Viridiplantae > Chlorophyta > Chlorophyceae > Chlamydomonadales > Chlamydomonadaceae > Chlamydomonas > Chlamydomonas priscui. The sequence continues at coordinate 247,004 of VFSX01000042.1, read as the reverse complement.
GTGTGGGCTCTCTGGTGGGCAGTGTGGGGTGGGGTGCAGGGGGAAAGTGCTGGCGCACTGCTGCTGCCCGCCCCCCCCCCCAACAGATCAATGCACTCATTTATCCCTGCACTGCACCGTAGGTTTGCCATCCTGATCACAGGCTTCCTCCCTCATGCCCCCTTGTTCTCACGGCGGACCTAGGTAGGGGGGTTGTAGACCTAGCTAGGGGGTTTGTTGTACTGCTTACTCAGAGAGCCCGCGAGGCCGCGCAAGCAAGCGCCAGCCTACCAAACGTGCTCTGGTGCTGCCTGGTTGACAGATTCAGGCACGGGCGATGCGCTGGTGCCGCCGAGCACCCTCGGTTGCAGGGTGCGCTGCCGCGTGGGCACCTCGCTGCTGATCTGTCCCGGCGGACGTCAGTGGCAGTGCAGTCCGTCCCTCTCTGCTCCGCAAACACGGTCGCTGTGCTAACCTACACCCCCACCCCTTTCTTGCACCACCACGGCAGAGCTGATCGCTATGTTCGACCCGAGCACCTCGAGAGTGTTCCAGCACGCGGGCGCGCACCTCTCTCCCACGTGTTGTGGCGCGTTCAAGACGGCAATCGCAGACTTCCTTGACGAGCAGGCAGCGGCGGTGGGCTGTAGTGTTAGCGGGTAGGGCTTGCCCTCACGCCCTCGTTCGTGTGCAACGCAACGATCATCGAGGTCGTGGGAGAGCAGCTGCAGGCAGTTGCATGCTGGCGGCGGGCGCCCCGGCCGCGGCTGATGCGAGGAGTGCAGAGGCACGCGGGCGGCTGTTGCGAGGAGTGCAGAGGCGCACGGGCAGTGCAGGGGCGCGTGCGGGCAGCGCCGATTCCTCGTGACCACACCAGTCGTGCGGGGTGCACCTATAGGAGTGCGTATCTACCTCCTGGCCGAGTTATCAAGTGTTGGAGTTTCAGTATTGGAATGGATCAAAGAGAGATAGACAGAGAAAGAGAGAGACAGGGAGATAGAGAGAGCGGTAGGGAGAAAGAGGGGGCTTTGGCCACGTGTGTTGACATCACGGTGATGATATCATGCATGATGTATGTGCTCACGCACGTGTGTGGCACCTAACTTGCAGCTCCGTACGTACTCCCCACCATATTCCCCCACCGTATTCCCTCATTTGGAACCCCCTTTTTGTATCGTATCGTACTCCGTATTCGTATTCGTATTCCGGATGCGATGCTGCGGTGCTGATGTGCACGATGGCGGATGGCACAATGCGATGCGACGCTGTGGTGCGAAGCCCACTGCAAGTCACAGTGCTTGCGTGCTGCGAGATTGGTAACCATGACCTTGCCCATCATCGCCTTGCACCATGTTGCACACACTGCACGGCCGCTCCAGGGGCACTGAGTAGCGAGGATGGACGCGCGATGGCGAAATGAGGATGTTCACCACAAGCGAGTGCGCAAGAATGTCCCATTCATGGCGACACCTCACTCGCTGCCATCGCCATTGCCATCCTACAAGCACCTGATGTGCTCCCCACCCCCCACGTGGCACCCCCAGCCCCCACCACCGTGACCTCGGCCACAGGGGAATACTCATCCCGCGCTTCAGTGGGGCATATGCATCATCGGTATGCCACAGGATCGCGAGCGCTTGCACGTCACGTGACGGGAGTCGGCAGCACACATGCATGGCGCGCGCTGCTGTAACATTGGACACTTCTCCTACACGTTCTGCACACTCAACTGCCTGCAACTTTAAAGGCCCTAAGGCCAATCCTTCACCCCGTCTCCGCCCCCCGCTGCCTCGGGGCGGCCATGGAGAACCAAGGGCTGATGCACGCGAGTGCAGACGTGCGCCACCTACTACATCCATCAGAGCCTGAAAATACGAGCCGGTGCAAGCAGGGTTGCACGGTACGTGTGTGCGCGTACGGACGTATTTTTCGTACGCACGTACGTACGTACGAGAGGGAGCGTATATACGTACGCCCTGTACGCAGGACTGTTCGCCTTTTACTTGAAACACAAAAACGGCCATAACTCACGCTCCTGTGTTTGGGTCGAAACCATTCCACTTGCATTAGAAAGATTGTAACAGGGGCTATCCAGATCACTGCTCGTATGCAGCAGTGCACTGCAGTAGGGGGGTGGGCCTTGGGTTCTGCTGCAACACCACACGCGTGCGCTTGCAACGATGCAAACAACAACGGACGGAACTCCCTGCCCTCTGCCTGGATTTGAACCATTCGACTTGCATTGGAAAGCTTGTAACACGGGGTATCTGTATGACCTCAGTATGCAGCAGTGCACAGCAGTAGGGGGCGTGCCTGCGGGGGGGCTGCAGCACACCACGCGCGCACGCGCTCGCACCGCACAAAAAAAACAAAAACGGCAGCAACTCCCTGCCCTCTAGGTCGCCCCCAACTAGAGCGCACTTGATAGCCCTTTCTATCAGCTTTCTAATGCATGTTGAACGGTTGCGATCCCAGCACATGAGCGTGAGTTATGGCCGCTTGTGTGTTTCAAGTAAAAGGCGTATGGTGCTGCGGCGTCCCGATTTTCGTACGCGTACGGCCAGCGCACGTGCGTATTCCCCCAAAATACGTACGTACGTACGTTCCGTACCCGAAATACGTACGTACCGTGCACACCTGGGTGTAAGCAGAAGGATTGGGCCCGTCAGGCCCACAAGCCCACGTGTGCTCCTTTTCTGAAGGAAGGAAGCCCGTGGGCAGCAGGTTAAGGTTGTAGAGGACGAGGTCGGGGAAGACGCATTCACGCTTGCCGTTGGCGTCATAGTCAATCGACGCCTTGAACGCGTTAGCAGATTAGTTCGTGTTGCATTCAAGCATATAGCCGTTTTACGGGCGGGTGCTGAACTAGGTCCTCTGTTGACTCACAGCTCCGTGCGAGGCTTGAACTGGTAGAGCTGAATGGTGCGTAAGCAGCCGGCAGCGTTCACGGGCGTGCCAGGCAGACTGCCAGCGCACGCATCAATGCCAACTGGCACGAGGTCCTCGTCCTCGTCAAGGATGATGTTGAATGTGCACGAGTCACCCTCGTTGCCGGCAGCATCCGTGGGCGTGACGATAACGGCGATTGTCGCAGTACCCTCCAGGCAGCGAGGATTGGCCGAGGAGTATGGAATAGGTGGTGGTACCCATGGTGACTGTGTAGGCGGTGGCGCCGGGGCAGTCGTCGGTGACAGTCGGTGTGATCGAGGGCATGACAGCCTTACCGGCACACACACCAGTGCCGGCCTTGGCAACAATGTCCTCATGGCAGGTGATGACGGGCGGCACGACGTCTGTGTCGCAGCTGCTGGCAAGGCTGGCGGCACAGTCGATAGTCGAGATGTCAAGCTTGAGCGGCGTGGCCATGCACCCGCCATAATCAAGGACCGCGTCGCAACCCTGATTCCGACAATTGGTCGAAGAGAAGCTGAAGCCCACTGACTGATCCTGGCCGTTGCAGAAGTTGTCTTCGAGGGGGACATCTTTGAGAATGACAACCTGCGCGCACGCATCCCGGAGTGGTCTGGGTCAGCCAGCTGCATGCGCACTAGTGGCAATGCAGTCTGCAGACCAGCTGGTCCCATTGTGTGGTGGGATGGGAAGGCACAGGACAGTAGGTACATGCTCAACCCTTCCCCCCCAAGGGAGGCTCCATCCAACCACTCCGGTTATGACCCCTGGTCCAGACGGGTCCAAACGGGTCCAGACGGGTCCAGGCGGGTCCAGGCTGGTCCAGACGGGTCCAGGCTGGTCCAGGGACTGGGCAGTGCCACCAAGCTGGGCTAGACTGGGCTGAGACTGAGCTGCAGTGAGCAGGGTTGCACGGTACGTACGTATTTCGGGTCTGGAGCGTACGTACGTACGTATTTTATGGAAATACGTATTTCGGGTCTGGAGCGTACGTACGCTGGCCGTACGCGCGCGAATATAGGCCCTAGCACTATGCGCCTTGTATTTGAAACACAAACACGGTCATAACTTGCGCTCCTGTGCTTGGATCTGAACCATTCCACTTGCATTGGAAAGCTTTGTTGAAAAGGCTATCCAGATAGCCGCAGCAGTGCGCTCTAGTAGGGGGGTACCTGGAGGGCAGGGAGTTGCTGCCGTTTTTTGTTTGTGGTGCGGTGCAAGGCGTGCGCGCGTGGTGTGCTGCAGCACCCCCCCAGGCACCCCCCCTAATGCAGTGCACTGCTGTATGTTGAGGTCATACAGATAGCCCGTGTTACATGCTTTCCAATGCAAGTCGATTGGTTCAAATCCAGGCAGAGGGCAGGGAGTTACGTCCGTTGTTGTGTGCATCGGTGTGAGCGCTGGACCAGGGGCTCCTGGACCAGCCTGGACCAGCTCTGGACCAGCTCTGGACCGGCTCTGGACCAGGGGTCGTGCCCGGAGTGCCATGTCGTGCGACCCCTTGTGGGATGACCAATTCAGCTCGAGATGAGTGTGGGATGGCTCAGGATTCCATGATATGCACCAGGATGGCCACAGGATGGTCACAGGATGCCGCAGGATTGGGGGGTCGTTTGCAGAGAAATAACGCCCCGGGTCATTCGCCTGCCCCACAAGTAGAGCGCTAGACAGGGAGGGATCGCTACGATGCACGCACGCACGCGTACCTCGAGGTACTGCCAAGAAGAGCAGCGTCACGTCATTACAACTTAGGCGGGGGGAGGGGGGGGGCATGACGGGCGCAGCTGGCTTGTACGCCCGATCGGGGCGTGGGCCTTCAGTCGCGACTGAAGGCTCACAAGCAGATCTACAAGAGCGCCAGATAGGGGGGGATCATGACGATGCACGCACACACGCGTACCTCGAGATACTGCCACGAAAAGCAGCGTCACGCCAGTACAACTTTATCAGGGTGGGGGTGGGGGTGGGGGGTCATGCGATGGGCGCAGCTGGCTCGTACGCCCGGCTGAGGGCCCACAAGTAGAGCGCCAAGTATGGCGGGATCGTGACGATGCACGCGAGGTACTGCCAGAAGAGCAGCGTGGAGACCTCGGCCTCGCAGCACCCGTTGACCGTTGACATGGTGTGGACCATGATGGCCGTCGGCACCGTGTTCTGTGTGTGGGGGGGGGAGGGGGACGTGCACAGGGCGTTTGCACAGGTTGAAAATGTGCGCTCCCAGTTCCCTCTAGGGGATCCCCCTATAGCTACAACATTATACGCAGGCCCAAGCGGCGTTAGCAGTGCGTGAGGGGCCGCGTGAGGGGGGCGTGCACGCAGCTTTACAGGGCGTTTGCACAGTTTGCACACGTACGCAGGTTGTACATGTACTCAGGTTGTACACGCACACGCTCCCATGCGTGCGCATGCCCCAGGGATTGAGTGCGCATGCACAAGTCTAATATGCCACCAAATGCGTCCAGAAAGACTGTACAATCGACAACGCACGCTCCCAGTTCCCTACGCAGGGCCCTAAGGCATTGGTAGTGCGCACGTGGGGCGTCTGGGGCACAGTGCACGCGTGGTCAGGTGAAGTGAGATCCATGGGGACTGTGGCAAGGTGTGGTGTGATGCGGGAGGGGCGCGTCCACAGGGCGTGAGGAGTGCGTGCGTGGGGTGCATAATCAGATGTGACGCGCATCAGGTCTGGGGCAGCATGCATGCGTAGCCAGCTGATCACTTGAGCAATCGGCTGGTGTGCAGGGTGAAGCTGCAAGGGGAATGAGGGATCGGTCAACGAGTTGCTGCTGCTGTTGCTGTTGCTGTTGCTGCTGCTGTTGCTGTTTTTGTTGCTGCTGCTGCTGCTGCTGGTGTTGGTGTTGGTGTTGTTGTTGTTGGTGTTGGTGATGAGGTTGGTGTTGGTGCTGCTGCTGCTGCTGTTGTTGTTGTTGTTGTTTTTGTTGTTGTTTTTGTTGTTGTTTTTGTTGTTGTTGTTTTTGTTGTTGTTGTTGTTTTTGTTGTTTTTGTTTGTGTTGTTTGTGTTGTTTTTGCTTTTGTTGTTGTTGTTGTGGTGGTTGTTGTTGTTGTTGTTGCTGTTGTTTCTGTTGTTGCTTCTGTTGCTGCTGCTTCTGCTGTTGCTGCTGTTGCTGCTGCTGCTGTTGCTGCTGCAGCAGCTGCTGCTGTGTGCGGGGGGGGGTCCGCGCACCTGGATGAGCATGACGGGCAGGAGCAGACCCCCCCTCCCCCCCCACACACGCACACACACACGCCTAGTGCTCTGCACCTGGATGAGCATGACGAGCATGCACACGCACGCACTCACGCACGCACACACACACACACACACAACACACACACACGCACACAAAGGCGCCTAACAAGACTGTCAAAACGACCCCCACCACACACACACACACATGCACACACGTGCATAGATGCACACTCACACACACGTACACACACACACGCACACACACACCTGGATGAGTATGACGGGCAGGAACACTGCGTCGGGCGCGTACGCACACACACACACACACACACACACACAGCAGGAGCACTGCGTCACACACGCACGCACACACACACACACACACACGCGCACACACATACACACACACACCTGGATGAGCATGACGAGCAGGAACACTGCATCGGGCGCATAGTACAATCCTGCTGTATACCCGCCCAAAACGGTGACCTGTGTGTGGGGCGACAGCAAAGTGTGTGAGCTTGTCTCATGCGTGCTCGCCAGTCACGGTCAGTCGAATGTGTGTGTGTGTTTGTGTGTGGGGGGGGAAGTGTGCATCGGAGCTTTGGTGCTTTGGTAGAGTCATGCAGTGTACCCGCCCAACACCGTGACCTGTGTGTGCGATAGGGAGGAGCAGCACGGGGTGAGACTTTCTCCTGCGTGCCTGCCAATCACAGTTGCATGTGTGTGTGCGTGTGTGCATGTGCGTGTGCGCGTGGTAGAGTCATGCAGTGTACCCGCCCAACACCGTGACCTGTGTGTGCGATAGGGAGGAGCAGCACGGGGTGAGACTTTCTCCTGCGTGCCCGCCAATCACAGTTGCATGTGTGTGTGCGTGTGTGCATGTGCGTGTGCGCGTGGTAGAGTCATGCAGTGTACCCGCCCAACACCGTGACCTGTGTGTGCGATAGGGAGGAGCAGCACGGGGTGAGACTTTCTCCTGCGTGCCCGCCAATCACAGTTGCATGTGTGTGTGCGTGTGTGCATGTGCGTGTGCGCGTGGTAGAGTCATGCAGTGTACCCGCCCAACACCGTGACCTGTGTGTGCGATAGGGAGGAGCAGCACGGGGTGAGACTTTCTCCTGCGCGCCCGCCAATCAGAGTCACATGTGTGTGTGTACGCATGCGTGTGCAAGTGTACAGTGGCGGTGCAGTGCAGCTGTTTACAGTCCTGAAGCACCCGCCCAACACAGTGACCTGTGTGTGCGATAGGGAGGAGCAGCGTGGTGTGAGAGTTTGTCTCCTGCGTGCCCGCCGCTCACGGTCAGTTGCCAGTGTGTGTTCGTGTGTGCGTGTGCGTGTTTGCACGTATGCAGTGGAGCTTTGGTGCGTTGGTAGTCCTGCAGTGACACCCGCCAAACAGGGTGACCTGTGTGTGCGAGCGAGTGAGCAGCAAAGTGTGACAGTTTGTCTTACGTGCCAGCCAGTCACAATCAGTCGCCTGTGTGTGTGTGTGTGTGTGCGTGTGTGTGTGTGTGTGCAAGTGTGCAGTTGCGGTGCAGTGGAGTTGTACACAGTCCTGCAGTGCACCTGCCCAACACGGTGACCTGTATGTGGGGCGGCAGCAAAGTGTGGGAGTTTTGTCTCCTGCATGCCCGCCAATCACAGTCGCCTGTTTGTGTGTGCGCGTGTGTGTGACAATGTGCAGTGGAGCTTTGGTGCTTTGGGACAGTCCTCCTGTGTACCCGCCCTACACGGTGACCTGTGTGCGGGGCAGCAGCAAAGCGTGTTTGTCTCCTGTATGCCCGCCAGTCAGAGTCACATGTGTGTGTGTGCGCGCGTGTGTGTGCACGTGTGCAGTGGAGTCTTGGTGCTTTGGGACAGTCCTGCTGTGTACCCGCCCAACACGGTGACCTGTGTGCGGGGCGGCAGCAAAGCGTGCTTGTCTCCTGTATGCCCGCCAGTCAGAGTCACATGTGTGTGTGTGCGCGCGTGTGTGTGCACGTGTGCAGTGGAGTCTTGGTGCTTTGGGACAGTCCTGCTGTGTACCCGCCCTACACGGTGACCTGTGTGCGGGGCAGCAGCAAAGCGTGTTTGTCTCCTGTATGCCCGCCAGTCAGAGTCACATGTGTGTGTGTGCGCGCGTGTGTGTGCACGTGTGCAGTGGAGTCTTGGTGCTTTGGGACAGTCCTGCTGTGTACCCGCCCAACACGGTGACCTGTGTGTGCGGTGTGAGTATGCCTCGTGCATGCTCGCCAATCACAGTCAGTCGCCTGTGTGTTTGTGTGTGTGCGTGCGTGTGCAAGTGTGCAATGAGGCTGTACACAGTCCTGAAGTGTACCTGCCCAACACGGTGACCTGTGTGTGCGATAAGGAGGAGCAGCGCGGTGTGAGAGCTTGCCTCCTGCATGCCGCCAACCACAGTCAGTCGCCTGTGTGTATGCGTGCGTGTACGTGGTTGGAGAAGTGGGGGTCCAATGGAGCAGTGGTGGTACCCACGACACACACACACACACACACACACACACACACACGCGCGCACACACAACACACACACACACACACTCACACACAAATCGCACCATTCCAAGCGCGGGCAGAACCGTCAGACGGATCACCGATGAAGACAGCAGCGTAACCAGCAACAGTCTCCCCCACCCAGGCTGCACACACAGACACCCACACCCCCCCACACACCCCCACACACACCCACTCCTTAGTTGCCCCAACGCACCATTCCGAGCGCGGGAAGAATCATCAGCCGGATCACCGATGAAGACAGCAGCGTGACCAGCGAAAGATCTTCCCCCGTCTGGTCTGCACTCACACACACACACACATACACACACACACACAAACACACAAGACACCCTTTCGCGCCGTTCTGAGCGTGGGCAGAACCATCAGCCGGATCACCGATAAAGACAGCAGCTCTACCAGTGGCAGGTCTCCCCCGCCCGGGCTGCACACATGCACACACGCACACACACAGACACACAGACACCCACACCCACACCCACACCCACACACGCACCCTTTCACACCATTCTGAGCGCGGGCAGAATCATCAGCCGGATCACCGATAAAGACAGCAGCTCTACAAGTGGCAGGTCTCCCCCGCCCGGCTGCACACACGCACACACACACACACACACACAGACTCACACACCCTTTCGCACCATTCCAAGCGCGGGCAGAATCATCAGCCGGATCACCGATGAAGACAGCAGCGTAACCAGTGGCAGGTCACCCCCGCCCGGCCCATGTGCGAGCGTCGCACCAAGCCCGATCATGATGGAGGGGATGCAGCACGCGCCGAGCATGGCGATGGCCGACTGCAGTGTGTGTGTGTGTGTGTGTGTGTGTGTGTGTATGTTTGTGAAGAGAACTCTTTGTAGCGCTCTCTCTCTCTCTCTCTCTCTCTGTTTCTCTGTGTTTGTGCCAAG